>CATIWK010175973.1:0-10682 GCA_949634005.1 Mallotus japonicus
TGTATAGGCCAATTCATATTTTATTTTGTAATATGTAGTGTTTAGGACATAACCATTCTAAGTCCTAATCTTTTGGACATCAATACTGAAATGTAAATTTAATTGGTAGATATATTGCAGCAAAAGGCCAATTTTTTGTATTTAAAACAATATGTAATTTGGGCTTGACCCATAATTCTTTACTGAAAATGAATATGTGGATTTTTTTTTAATTTTTGTTAATAAGCCCAAAGCCCAACCCAACCAAGCCCAATCTGATGAACCGAACCGATCTTAACCGAATTTTTTTAGTAACCGACCTATCAGTTTAGTAATACACATCGGTTTTGTTCGGCTCAGCAATTTCCTTCCGCCATAACCGATCGGTTCACCATTTTCTCCACCTGACCCGACCGACCCAACCGATGCTCTGCCCTAACCTCTAGAGTACTAATTCACCAAGAGTACAAATTTCAAATGAAAAGAGTATCTCAAAGGAGATCAAGAAAACTAGAAACAAGAAGAACCAAGGAGAGTCATATGATTCTGTTTATGATAGTTTGAATTTATAATAATTAACAAGCAAAGTCCTAAGTATTCAGCAATAAGAACTCATACTTCAATCAATTATATGAGCAAAGAAGAAGAGAATCACATAGGAATTTAAACAATAAGATTTCAGAACACATGAACTAAGTAGAGGATTCAAAGAAAACAAACAGAAGTTGATCAAGAAGGACGCAGGAATCACTCACCTGTGGAACATTCCCTTCTCTTTTTTTTTTTTTCGTTCTTACATGATAACCCTAGAATAGAGATTTTTATCTCCAAAATTATGGATAAGTATTACCACCAAATACCATAAGAAAGTGACACATAGCCTTATTATTATTTTTATTTATTATATATTTTATTTAGTTTAATCCTCAAATTAATAATAAACAATCTACTCTCTTCTAGAGTTTTACATATAAGTCCTTATGCATATCCTTAATTTACTAATATATATATTTTTTTATATTTAAATATTTTTTTATTACTCATGCATTTAATGTAATTTATTTATAAATATAAAATTTAAAGTTAATCTCGAGTACGGACGTGACATAGACTTTAGCCATCACTAGACAAAACACTATATCTCTACTGGTTGAGAAGAAAACCAGGGGGCACTCTAAAGAGAGAGCATTTTAATATTCTCACTAGGAACCTAAGACACTTGTGGGAATTGATATAGACCTTCTTGTGCTATTTATTTCCTGATTTATATATTAAAATTTAAGTATATTTTATTTGAGCAATTTCAAACATTTTCAACAGTCTCATTCATACTTTCATTAACTTGGAATAATTGACTACCCATAAAATTATATTTCTTGTATACAAAAGCCAATTTTTTTCTGACTTGCCTTTTTTTTTTTTAAGAAAAAACATTCTATTATGTTTTCAAAGAAAATTCTACCTTAGAAATTTTCAAAACTAACCAATTCAATTCAAAACAGAGGAAAAACAGAGTTTGAATAGGGTATAAAACAGGGGAAAAACAGAGCTTGAAAAAATATATATAAAATTAACATTTTTTTTTTATATTTGGTGTATTTGGCATCCGTAGAGTACTCAGCGTAGACATATATGTTTTATAATTATTTTGGAGTTTGAATGAAATGAACACGTAAGGAGAATAAAACAATCCTAAAACTTAATTTTCTATTCACAAAATTTAAATTCAAAATTTTTATTAGTTGAACCAAAAGGCCTTCAAATGTTGATGTTGTTTTATGATTGCTTGAAAACAAAATAAAAAGTAATAATGGTACATGAAAAAAAAAACACTTGGAAAAGTAATTAAAACCAAGAAAAGTAATAAATTAAAGTAATTGAAGTCAAGCTCCGTGTTATATTTACTTAAAGTCAAGGGATTGGAAGTTTTGGAAGCAATTAGTGGTAAGCATCAGAATTATATTGTTCATAGAATTAGATATGGTGATGGCTACAAAGAGGAAAAATATCACAGTGAATATTGGGGCAATTGTTGATAGCGTATATGACTGGAACGGCAAGATGGGGCTGAGCTGCATTGACTTGGCACTATCAGACGTCAACGACCCTCATCCACACATCAACAAATGATATATAGCGGAGAGGTTTTTTTTTTTTTTTTTTTTTATTATTATTTTTATTATTATTATTATATAATTTTATCCATAACATTTCAAAAGTTTACAAAACTAACGTTCTGTTAAAATTTCTTTGACGGATAGTTGATGTGTCCGTTAGTGGGGTTCATTTTCTGATACGTGGAACCTGCGACTAGATTTGAGTAATTAGTAAAAATAAAAATAATTTTTTATAAATTAGTTTTAGTTTTAATTATATCAAATTGAAGTGAAATTAATCACAAAAATAATTTCATTAGTTATCATTAATAGGTTCTCTTTTTTAAGGTCTGTTTAGTTTAGCTGTTTATAGCAGCGGATAGCTGATAGTGGTTACTGATAGCGAATAGCTGATAGCTGTTAGCTGATAAATATGAAGTATTTATTTAAAATTTTATTAGTTGTTGTTGTTTATATGTCAAATGACCATTAAAGGTATAATTTATTTGTAAATATAATTTCATATACTTTTTATAATATTTTTTAGTTATGCAAATTATTTAAATATATATATATATATATATATCAATAAATAATAATTTATTTTCTTTAATTTATATATTATTAAAAATATTTATTTAAATTACTTAAAAATAAATTTTAAAATATAAATATTATTGTATAATTTTTTTAAATAATTATAGGTATAAATATAATAATTATTTAAATATAATTTACAATAGTATTTATTTAATATGAACTATAAAAAAATTAATTATATACATTTAATTTTAATTTAAATGAAGTTATTTTGTTATTAATTATTTTTAATAAGGGTAAAATAGTCTAAACAAAAAAGAAATACAAATCAGCCATCAGCTGATTAGAAAAAGCTCAAAAATAGAACTTTTCAAATCAGCAGCTGTTTTGAATAAAATCAGCTATCAGCTGCTGATTTTGGTGTTTTATCAAACACCTAAATTATAGCTGATTGAGGAAAAACCTCCATCAGCTACCCCAAAAAGCTAAACCAAACGTCTCCTTAATTATATTTTACTTTTAAAATTATATTAATTTACTCTTTTAATTCTATAAGTTATGTTAATTTTATCTAATTTTATTTTAAGAATTTAATTATATTTTTAAAAATTATTTTTAAATTTATATAAAATAAATTCAACATTTAATAAAATTTTCTTTCTCTTTTTTAAATAAAAATAAAATGTAAAAAACTAACAAATACTAATCTTATTGCTCTTGAAATTAATTCAGAAATTGATTTCTAAATTATTATATAAAATTTCAACTTTTTTATGTATTAATCAATGAAAATAAATAACAAGAAAAATAAAAAATATTAATAAAATAAAAATATAAAGTAAGAATTTTTAACTATCACTATAAAAAATAATGAAATTTTTTCATTAAAATTGGTTTCTTTCATTTTTTCAGAAAAATCAAATAATTAATATTTTTAATGTCTAGAGTTTTCTATTTTTTATTTCATACTTTTTTCTTAAACTCTATAAAACAATTTTTAAATAACACTGTACATATACATAGAAACAATTTCCTACAGAAGTAGGCTTTTTTCAGTTTTGGAAAAAGTAATTTTCTATGACAATATTTGGTAAAACAACATAATTCATGATATTTTAGTTAATTAATAATGATATTGGATTTTTTAGACTTAAAGAGTGATACTTTTCATAAAAAAGAGTAAACGTGACAAGTGATGGAATCATTAAATGGTAATTTTTCTTTAAAAACGTTTTAAAGTACTGAATTCAAATCATGTCATTCTTAATTTAAAAAGAAAAGGTTATGCAATTATGGTCAAGAGCAATAATATAATATAATAATAGCTATATAGTTATAATTAAACTGGTAAAAAATTCACGTTATACACGAAATCTAAATTGACGTATATTATATGTAATTTTTTTTAAATATGAATAAAGGAAAACAATATTTTAGTAAATTTTTAAAAATAAATAAAATATAATATTTTGAATATATTAATTAAGTAATTTTAGTAAAATGGGAACTAAAAGCTAATTAAGTAGTTTTTAACAAATGACAACTCATCTTTTTTCAATTTTAAACTCTATATTTTTTTGTACAACCCTGTCATACATACACACATACATATATAGAGAGAGAACATATGACCGGCTTATTTGAATCAGTTTAATAAAAATATGAGATTAAGATTTTTAAATTTATATATTACAATTACCTGAATACTAATATTTTCTGCTTGTAGCTCTATTAAAAATTATAAATTTTGTACTTCTTTAATTAATTTATTAAAACTTTAACATTATAAGAAATTAAAATAAATAAAGAGGGAGGGGAAAAAAAGCAACATGAAATAATAGATAAATAGACAAATAAACAAAATTTACCTAAATCTATGATTGGTATATAAAGGAAAGAAAAAAAATGTCACAAATCTTATTACAATTCAAAAACAAATGTAAAAAAAAAAGTAAAAAAAATGTGAATTTTTTTGAATTGTTGTCGCCTAGTTGCATGGATACGAATATGGGGAAATGGAAAATGGAGAGATGGACATGAAAAAACGATTTCTAATTGAAGTGTCCACCTTTTTAAACTGAAGTGTATAGATAATACGAATATCGAAAAACAAAGATACGGTATAGAAAAACGTCTGCTAATTAAAATATCTATACAATATAAATTTTCGCTTTATTAGTGCCCATTACGACATGTTAACTATTAATGTTTGATAATTAGAAAATCTTTTACTCTACATTTAAATTCTAAAATTTTTATATAAAAATGAATAAAAATATATTATATTTTATGCACGAGTGAGATTTATTTATATTAAAATAATTTTTTTCATAAAATATTTGTAGAACATACATTCGAAAAACGTAGGATAAAATTTTTCCGTGAATAAAGGCAAAGACACTCCATCTTCCATAGGGGTTAAAAGATTAATTTTTTTTTTGTTAAAATTATATATATGACCTCATAAACAGAGGGGTATATAAATAGAAACGAAAGTATAAAAAATTTTCACTTCACATAAATAATATTATTCATACCTAGTTAATACCTATATAAATCTCTCAAACGTAGATATGAAAGTGGAACTGTGAGATGGTCAACCATGTAGAGGGATTGGACGGTGATTAGAACTTTGATATATATATATATATATATAAACGTTTTGATAAGAATTACCAATGACAAAAAAAAAAAAAAAAAAAAAAAAAAAAACGTTTTGATAAGACATTAGGGTTGAATCTTATGTACGATGTTGGCCCTCCATTCTTGTCCTACCCATCTTTCATGCCTTTGCAATATTCGGGTGTTGTTTGCTTTTGCCTATATGATAACATAATTAATCTTCCCCTCTTTTTCTTTTAATTCATGAATCTCATATTTAATTTTCACAACTCCTACTAAATTTTCGTTTTCATTTTCTTAATAATATTTGAATTAGATGTATGCAATTTGAATTACATTTCCCAAATCTGAAAAAAAAAAAAAAAAAAAAACTGAAGGACTTGCGAGGGTGTTATGAATGCTTAAGTTATGGTTTAAAAAAAAAATTCCACTCCTTTTAAGATAATGTGAAATGTGGTAGGGTTAATGGAGTAAGAGAATTTTTTTTTTTACCATGATGAATTGTTCCTGCGTTCTGCTTGACCATACTGGACCAGATCCTAATGGCATATGTTATCTGTCATTAATCTATTTATTTGTAAATTTTTTTAAAATATTTTAAATTTTATTTTAAATTTTTTAACAAAATTAAAAATATATTTTAATTTTATTTATTGTGAATTCATTTTAATTAATTGAATATTATATTGTAATTCATTGTAATTAGTTGAATATTAATTATAATACTTGGTAAATATTTTTATTATTATATATTCATATTATTTTCACACTAAATTGTATATTTTTAATAATGTTAGTGAGTAGAGTACTAAATAACAAGTAAAATAATTTCTCAAAAAAAAAAATAACAAGATAAATAAAATCATATGCTATTAAATGATAAAAAGAAAACTAAAAATCAATGATTGAAAAAATGTGTACTTTTTTTTCTATTTTTTCCTATTTTAAATGCTGAATATTTTCATACCAATTCGGTTTACATCTTTTGATGGGCATTAGAAATATATAATAAAAAAGCTATGAATAAATTTTTTTTCTGTGTTATATTATTCATTTAGTTTAAAAAAGATTCAGCTCCAAAAAAAAAAAAAATCATTCATTGCCAAATTTTAAAACTTGTCTCTATATAAAAAGGGGAGATTATATGTAATATTAGGGTGGTTTTTCATGGGCTAATATTTTTTAGGGTGGTTTTAGCCATTTTTAGTAAAAAAAAATATATATTTTTTCTTTTTAATGTTAAATATATAAGTAAATTTAGATTGAAATCTTTAATTCTTATTTGTTTTTTCTAGTTGATTTTTTTGGATACTCCATAAATCTAGCTATAGAGGTTTGTTTGTTGATAGTGGTTTTAACCTTGACGGATATTTCTTCCCCAGCTAGAATTGCTCTAAACTTCCATAGGAAGATGAAAATTGTCAAGTTAAGAATGCAAATCTGAACATCTATTATTCCTTGGTGATGATAATTAATTGTTGTTTGTGGAACACTAAGGCATTCTCTGCTCTGTAAAATTAGAGTATGACAAGGATGTTTTCACAAGTTATGGTTCATGAATACATATTACAAATTAAAATTTAAAATTTAAACTTCTTAACTATATTAAAAATTTCGTTTTATTCATTAAACTACTTTAGTTACATTTAAAATTAAAATTAAAATTACATTTTAACGAGTGTTCCTATGAATATTTTAAATGACAAAAGGTATAAATATTCAGATAAGGAAAACATGGTTCGAACTCCCCGTTTCCCTTACTCTCCTTTTATGATGAGAAATTAACCACTTCAATTAGTTTAAAAAAATTATTTTTGAACGGATATATTAATATAGGGGCAAATATAAAAATATTCATAGGAATGAGTTAACATTCAACTCCTAGCTACTAAAATTATATTTTTTTTTTCAAATTTTTGTTAAATTATTAGATAATTTTTTTTAATAAGATGGCCTGTAGTGATAAGATTTAATAATTTTAAAACTAAGTAGTGAGTACCAAAACTATACGATATCATAATAATTAAGTAATTATATATGAGGGTGGAGTTTTCTCTAAATTAGCATATCGGGTCTTTTATGGTTGCTGATTGACAAAGCTCTATCACATGCTGTTTTCATTGATCAAAGATAAATAAATAATTATGTCGTTTATTATGAAAATTAATATTATTGGTTTCAATGTATATAATATATATATATATATATATTCATCAAATTGATTGACGGGGGCAGCTGCATGTGCTTTCACCTTATGAAAAGGACCATTTGGTGGACTTTCTTCTTCAGATGCACGTTAGTCCATTGTTGATGAGGAAGAAAGAAAGTTTAGTCATGCTTTTATTTTGTCTTTACTCAATTTCAATTGTACCTTCCCTTCTCTACATGCTAACTAAATTCACTTTTCAATTCGAATTATTATAGTTATTATTTATTAATATTAATAGAAATTTATTATTTTTATAATAAATAATATAAATAATTGTCTTTATTATATCGTTCACAATCTATTAAAAAATTTAAATTTATCAACATTTATTGATTTAAATAGTAAGAATGAATAAGATTTTGAGTTCGAATTTTATATATGAAGAAAATAGATATTAAGAGAATTTTATCTCCATTGCTGGTTCATCCGACTTAAATTTCATATTAATTCAAATCCTTGTGGCTAATGAATATGGGAGCATGAGATGTAAAAGAAAAAAAAAATCATAAATTTTTATCTCCATCCTTCTTCTCCCATTCTATTTTTAATTTTGATTGTTTCTTTTTATGTGCAATATTGAAGGCCATTTGATTTAGTAATATTTAAAAAAAAAACAATTTATTCACCATATAAGTACATATAAGTGGATGGACATTAAAATGGTCGATTAACAGTTGAAAATTTTATTTATAATAGGAGTTAAATACTTAAAATTTTTTGAATAAGGGAAGAAGAGAGAAGGATTAAATTTTTTATTTACTAAAATTATTAAAATAACTTTTTAAAATTTCGTTTTTATATTTGATTAAATTATAATTATAATTTATTATTTACAGTCTGCCCTTTCCACCAATTCACAGCTACTTGAATATAAATATATTCGCACGTTAAATAGGTATGAATCACATGTTACAATTTTAAAAAAATTCAATGTTCAATTCACATACGTAATTCTCAAAGTCGTCTTTTTATCAAATGCATCCTGAATACCCTATTCATCATCACATGTCTTTTAGTTTTCCCATTTTGACAAATACTTTAACTAAAATTTCTCTTCTTTCTTCGTTTCTTGGACAGCTATTAAAAAAAATAAAAATTTTCATTTTTAATTAGTATTTAATTCTTAAAATATCAATAAATATATAATAAAGGATAATATATTTTTCTTTTAAATCAAATAAAAATTAATTTCATAAATTAATAACAACAAAATTTAAATCATAAATTTTATAATATAAATGGAAAAAATCACTACAATACGGGTTTATACCTATTTTTCATGTAGATGCTGACCATTTCTCTTTATATGGACATTTCTAATAAAAATTTCCAAAGTAGTCTTATTTGAACCTATTAAGATTCCAATTTTTGTTCTATAATAGCCTTCCTTTTGATTTTATTCTCTTTTAGGTCCATATACTCTTATATATATGAGACCTATTTTCTTATTAACAGAGATGTCATATGATCTAAGCATTAATAAAATGCATAATAAGGGATAGTTCTTTCCTTTTAAATTATCGATTGCAATAATCGAACTTTATATTTTCAAAATGTTATTGAAAAGAAATTACTACTTGACTACTCTTTCACTAACTATATAAAAATTACTTAATTATCTTGCAAAAGTAACTAACAGGAAACCTCAAGAGCAAATTCATATTTGAATTCTGGTAGTTAAAAAAATTAATTAACATCATGATGACAAGCCAATGAACATACTTTATTGAGTTTTCCTTCATATAAAAGCTGGGATACAAAATATATATTCCCACTATATATAGCATATGCTTACATTTATTATTAAACAAAATTATGGGTAATAATTTCAACAATCTCAGCTTTTATTATTTCTTTTGGGTGCAAAAATGATCCAAGATAATGTAAAATCTGCCCTTAGATTAATCATAGTACACTAGAGACAATATCACTTGCTTAGCGGATTAATTACTCCTGATCAGTTAATTATGACTTGTTTTGTGCATAATTAATCTTTCTATCAAGTGAAATTCAATTTAATCAGCTGTGATTGTAATTGATGCAATGCACGTACTTTTCCCCCGTTACTCTTGATGCTCTTGAAAAAGGAAAAGAAAAAAAAAGCATCATTACATACTAATTAAGTGTTAGCAATAGCATCAATGTCATTATATTTAGTTTCAAAGCACAAAATCACAGGTGAAAAAGCAGTTCGTAGCTATTTTTCTTTAAAAATATCATGAGATATAATGTTTAATTTTTTTAAAAAATTATATTTTATTATATAATTTATCAATCTTTAAATTATTTCACTTTATTAATTAAAAAAAAAACTAAAATAAATTGAAGAAGTGAGCTTCAGCCTGCCTCATTGATGCAATGATCTCAAAGAATCAAGATCAAGCGCTAAATGATCCTCCACCCATTTCCCTCCCAACCCTAATAAACCAACTACAAAAAGATTCTTCTTCCCCATAATAACATAATTTTTAATTTATATTCAAATAAGATATTTATATTTATAAACTTTAAATCAAATTCATTATATAGATATTCAAAATCTTTTTTTTTAAAAAAAAGAGAATATAAAGATACGTAATTTTTTATCTGTATTTAATTATGAATCGATACTCTGTCATTAAATTACTCACGAATTAACTTGTATGGGTTAATTAACTTTGAATTGAACTAAACAAAAGCACTACTTGACACTTAAACAATATGATAAAGCAAAGCTATATAGCTATAATGGGTTTCCAAAAATAAATCCAAAGAGAACATTTAAATGTATGGAACTAAAAAGAAGTGCTTTTCAAATACATCAAACACTTTGGAAAGTAATAAATAAAGAGAGCAAAGAGTATGCTTTGAAAAAGAAAGAGAGACTTTAAACACACGCTTATAATTAAGGAGAGAGTAATAAAAGTCTGTAATTAATTCATTCATTAATTAAAAAGAGATATAATTATTAAAAGTGGGTTAATTAGTACTAAGTAGTAAGGGATATGTCATATGTGGCCCCAAAGAGCATGCTAAAAGGCCAAAGAAGAGGGGCCAAAGTGCTTCTTTACTTTCTCTCATTCACGTGCCCCAAAGCTTAAACATACCCATCTAATAAAATTTCTCCTAAACCGTGCTTTGAAGTGACCCTAATTAAGGGCACACGTTCTTGCTAAAAGCAACCCTCTTTGTTCCTTGTTGGGTTCCCCTTTTTCTTGTAAGCTAATCAAGAACCATAAAAAGCATATATATATATA
>CATIWK010176084.1:0-16448 GCA_949634005.1 Mallotus japonicus
TTTTTTGGTAGTTTAGGTGTATGGTAGGGGTGATGTTGGTGGTGGTTGATAAGTATGATCATCTAGATGATGATGAGTGAATGAAAATATAGAGAGACGTAAATGATGAAGTTGTAACTTGTAAGAACTTAACTTGTAAGAACTTATATAAAGTTGCTTTTGCATAGTTTTAGTTTCGAGTCACACGTTTTCTAAGTTGTATTTCCCCTCCTCAGTTAATGTAAGATAAAAAAAAAAAAAAATTATCTATATTAGGAGCATTTTAGTTAATTTAATGTACCTTTTTATATTTGGAAAGTGACATGGTGATAGATGCTTCAACTTTTACCCCCACAGTTTCCTAATTAAAAAAGTATAACAATTTAAAATTTTAGATATTTAATTGTAAAAAAAATATTTAAATAAAATATTAATTTTTTAAACAGTAAAACTGAAAATTTCAAGTACTAATTTTTTCAATTTCTCCTTTCTTTCATTATTAAACTATTTCAAAAATATTTTAAAAAAACTATTTGAAAAATAACAAATACTGTTGTCAATTTAAAAAAAAAAAAAAAAAGTTTCCTTCAGGTCCAAGACTAACCTTCCGCTATGTGTTTAGGTAAAAGTTAAAACCGTTTTTGGCACCCTGCAAGTAGCTAATTCTCCCTCTTCAAACCCGACCTTCTATAAAAGGCACTCTTCTTCGCGCGCGCTCACTCTGTTACTCGTCAGTCGTCACTATTACGCTGTATCTTACAGACGCACACGCAAGCAGTTGGAGCTCAAAACAAAAATCAAAACTATGGAAGAAATGGACGAAACAGAGCTCGAACCTCAGGTTCATTTCTTATCATTTACTTTATTTCTGTTTAATCTCACATTTCCGGTTCTTACTTTCCGTTTGTTTGCCTAGAAAATGAAACAGGAAAATTTTTTTTATTTGATATCATTGGTTTTTGTTTCAGATTTCTTTAGTTTTTTTTCTTTTATAGACGAAGATATTTTCGAGTTATAATGGAACTTTGAAAAATATATACAAAAAGGAATCGCTATAATGATTTGTTTGGATTTCGATATAAAGCGACAGGTTTAGGTAATTGCGATTATGACTGTGAGTGCTGCTTTTTTTTTTTTATTTAAGCTTTCGAACTTTGAAACTTTCTAATTTAACTGATGCATGTAAAATGGAAATGAGGAATTCATATCGTTTTATGTTCTGTTCTGTCGGTTATAGCTGTAAGTTTTCGGAAAATGATTTTGTTGCTTGTTGTGTTGTGATTCATCTTTCATGCGTCTTGCGATTGATAAAAGTATTTGGCGAAATGTGTTCTATTACTATCTGTAAGACGTACAAATGATTTGAATCTAAAATGCAGGTTTATATGGCCTGCATTCTACATGGCCAACGGTAAGCATCTTATTTATGCTGGTTCACTATATATATATATATTGCTTCTGTATGGAGTAGTTTGTTTCTATGAAATTATTCCATGGATGTGTATGAAGATTGGTGCTCCATCTTAAATTTTTTTCTCATAGGTTAAATAAAATTGTTAAGCTGTCATAGTCTAGTGCCGGCAGATTGCAAAATTCGATTGTTGTTTCAACTTGTATAAAATTGTGAGATGTTCTCAACTAAAGTCTATTAAACATAGGATTTATGATTTTATTCGATGGAGATTTGTTGATTGCCAATCCCAGACAGTATATGGGGCCAGTAAGTGTTCTGATGAATAGAAAGTTATATGTTCTGTTAATGTGTGATTGTTCTAGATAAAAGTAGAAGTACAGTGACCATACTGAAGCTTTACGAGCAGGAGTCTAGTTCTCCTCATGGAATGGAAGTCCTAGTAGTTAGAAAAGGAAGTAAGCAAATAATTAACTGAATGTAATAAAACACCTTGAAAATGTTGATATTGATAGGTAAGAGAAATGATGGAAAGCAAAAGTAGGTGTTGCTCCTATTTTGTTTATGCATTTCTAAAATTGGATACTGCTGACATAAAAAATGGATGACTTTGCTCAACTCCACTACAGTGTTGGAATTTCTTATTATGACTCCAGTATTCGCCAACTTCATGTTCTTGAAGTTTGGGAAGATGGTAGCTTGGACTTCCCCCTGATTGATCTAGGTAGGTTATCCTTGTCCCTTTGTGATAAATGGAGTGCATTTCCTGGTGCCTATTAATCTTTGTTGGCTGAAACACTGGTACAGTGAAGAATCAGGCCAAGCCCCTGATCATTTACACAAGCAGTAAAAGCGAAGAATCCTTCATATCTGCTTTACAACGAAGTGGTAAACTGCTCTCTTTCTATTTGAAATTGGATCTATACACTGTGATCCATGTTTATTTCTCAAAACAATGCAGATGGCACAACTGAGGCCCTGACAGTGAAACTGGTAAAAAGTTCAATTTTCAGCTATGAGCAAGCATGGCACAGGTATTAAAGATCTGCATAATGGATCCTGACACTTGTTCACATTAAATTGAAGCATTTGAATGTCCTTGACAATTGTAAGTGTAATAGCTAATACTATGGGTGTCTGACGTGGGTGATAGCAAACTTATCAAAATGACAATTTTCATATTCCATCTTCATTGCATTTGAAATTTATGAGGTTTCTGCTTGAATTAACTAAGATGCTTATATGGTTTTATTTATGCCATTCAGTTTTATTGAGTTCTTAGTTAAATCTTTTTTTTTTTCTCTCTGCCTTGACTTCTGTTATTTTTAAACCTTATCTACATGGCAGAATAATAAATCAAAACTTGGTATCTGGCGTGGGTGATAGCAAACTTATCAACATGACAATTTTCATATTCCATCTTCATTGCATTTGAAATTTATGAGGTTTCTACTTGAATTAACTAACATGCTTATATGGTTTTATTTGTGCCATTCAGTTTTATCTTCTTGGTTGAATCATTTATTTTCTCTCTGCCTTGACTTCTGTTATTTTTAAACCTTATCTACATGGCAGAGTAATAAATCAAAACTTTCACCAGACCCTGACAATATTTTTACCTTTCATTTCAAAAGTGCGCAACCTGCGCTAACTAAGTTGGTTGACAATTTTTACTTTTACATGTCTAAATTTTTCTAATTGTGTCATATGAGTGTGTCATCTGCATGATGCATTTCCCGTTTTATATTCTCCCTTTCACTCTCTCTTACAAGTTGTCAGTTCTTCTTCACATTCCTCATTTGTTTGGGTTTTGTAGATTGATATATCTTCGAGTAACAGGAATGGATGATGGGCTAAGCATCAAGGAGAGGGTTTCTTATGTAAGTCCATAGTCACATGTTTTAATATCTTTAAATTTTATTAGTATTGTGCATATCCTAGAGCTTGTTTGAGAAGAATTTACTTTTCTGAAAAAGAAGTTTGGATTATTCCAGTTTGTTATAATGTGCATATCGTATTTACATACTTCCCCAAAGCTTCTGGAACTGTTACCGATTTGTTTTAGTGGCATGAATTCTTTTACTATGTGCATATGTTTCTGTAATACTTCTTTCGTTTTTGTTCTAGAAATCCAAAAATTCTTTATACCTCTTAATGTGTCTTCTTTTCTCTTTCATTGTGGCAGCTGAGTTCTATGATGGACGTGGGAAGTGAAATTCAAATTCGAGCAAGTGGAGGTCTTCTTGCCATATTAGAGAATGAAAGGATTGTAGATACCCTTGAGCAAAAAGAAGGTGGGGGTGCATCAATTACGATTGATTCTGTCATGGAAATTTCATTGTACCTTCTGATCTATGGAATTTAATTCCTAGCTAATTTAATATATACACACGTGCACAAAGACACATATTTTGATTATCTTTTTTTTGGTAAGAAACATGGAAAGCAATGTAATCCTTACATTCAAAAGCAGAAATAAATTTCTTAAACTTGATGCGGCAGCTCATGAGGCATTGCAGATTTTTCAAATAGATAAACATCCAAGCCATATGGGCATTGGCAGATCAAAAGAAGGGTATATCTGACTTAAACTGCCGATGCTCTTACCCAGAAAAGACGTATACTGATTTCTTGACATGCAGGTTCTCAGTATTTGGAATGATGAATAAGGTTTGTTGCTATATAATTTTTGCTTGTACTTTGTACAATCTTTTGCATATTAGATTGACATAGTTCCCTTAATCAGTGTGTGACACCAGTGGGTCAACGTCTTTTGAGGTACGTCAATTTAGGGGCATTTTATGATATTCTTTTTTCAAAAGAATTTTCAATTCCTGGAGCTTGAACAAATGTTTTTCCTTGCTTCAGAAATTGGTTCCTGAGGCCTATACTAGACCTTGAAAGTTTGAATGGCCGTCTCAATATGGTATCCTTTGATTACTTAACTGAATGAAGACTGAAAGTAGTAAACAGACTGACATCACCATCCAATGGGATCGGTTGTCTGATATTCCTGAGCAAATAGTATAACATTATATTGACCTACTTGCATATTTTAAATGAATTTGAATGGTAGCAAGAAATTCAGGAGCACATTCCAGAGTTATTGTATCTTACCACTAATGCCGGAAATTGTTTACATTCCTTAATGAGATGAAGATATCATTCTTTTTGTGTTCTGAAGAGCTGATGGCTTCTCTCCGTGAAACACTGAAGTCTGTCAAGGATATTCCACGTCTACTCAAGGTACTTAAATCTATATGTATATCTTTCATCCTTCTGTTCCTGTCTGGCTTTGGCTGATTTTTCCTTTAAAATTGGAGATTCCAGATTGCTTTTATGCTGTGTTGTTGCTGGCAACAATTATGTAAAGGAAAAAGAACAAGTTATACAAATCTGCACTGACTCACAATTATTTACTTTAATTTGGTCTAAAAACCATATCACACTTTCTTTGCCATGCTAGGTATGACATAGGCTTAGCATATTGTTCATGGTGTATAACCATTACAACATCTCTACTCGATGAGTTCATTTAAGTTTTAGTCCCATGTATTCCTTTGCCCATTCAGTTGCATTCAGAGCCAGATTTCATGAGCTGGTGGATATACTTGCCCCATATTAGCCATGTTGGTTATTGCTTACTCTAAGATAATTGATTGTATTGGTAATTTCTAATTTGCATAATTTAATCAACTGAAATTTGTTGTACCTCCTTTTCTCTGAAGAAATTCAACTCACCAAGCTCGATATTTACTACTGGCGATTGGACAGCCTTTTTGAAGGTAATCCTACTTGATAGAATATAATTTTAATTCTCCACTATCTTATTTTTAATAGATAACCATTTCTTAGTTTCACAGTTAGCAAATTGACTGTAACAATGATTTATAGTCACTGCATTATTATTTTATTATTTCTATGACACTTTATGTTCTTAGCGTTTCTTCTTATTTCCCAAAATTCTTTGGGCTTATTCATGGTTTGTCAAAATTCCAAACTGCATATTTTTGTTTTAATATTTTGATGATTTTTAAGGTTGCACATTGATTGTTTCTGGGTTCAAGCTTTATTGCCTGAGAAAGTTGGATGAGATGGCACTCTGCTTTCTCAGTTGTCAGGAAAGCTATTCTTGTAGTGGGGCTCAGTTATAGAACGAAGAAACCAACCTAGAAGATCTGTGTGCAAATGAGAAAATGGAAAGGCATATTGATAAGTTCTTGTTTTGAACCTGAAAATGAGGAAAGAAGGCAAGATGTACACCTTCTAATGATGTGTTATTGCAGAAAATATGTTGCATATCTCAGAAAAAGTGGAGGAAGAGATCCTAGTTGAATCAGCTTGCTTTAGTCATTTTTTATCACCCCCACAAAGAAGAAAAACTAGGATAAATGCAGAATGGCTTCACACACAGTTTATGATAACACACACTCGCACATCATAGGATCTTCATCTAATTCCTGAAATGAGATTATACATAATTTCTTCTGTTGGCAGGATTTTATTAGGTTTAAATGGATTTCTTCTTCTTGTTGATTGGTGGCTTTTCTATTAGTAATTTTCAAAGTTCACATGGAAAGTATTAAGTGGTTTACCATTGTGTATTAATGTTCTTGTTTTCTTGTAGAGTGTTTGTTCACTTCTGCATGTAGATAAGATACTTGAATTAGGCATATCTGAAAGTCTGCGGGAGCAGGCAGAATGTTTGAATGTCAATATTGTTGAGCAGGTATCAGACATTTTCTCTGAAGGCATACATTATTACCCATTCTTGAGATTTCCTGATATGCAAGATTTTTGTCTGTCTTCTTTCTGATTTATTTTTAGGCTTCATCCTGTATTTCAACTGAGCTGGCCTATGTCTATGAACTGGTTAGTCTGTGTTACTTTCTCAATAGTTTTCTCGGGATAATAATGCCCACATTGCTGCAGATACGATGGAGATGGACATTACTACAAGAGTACGGTTTTTCATTGGAAATTGAAAGTTCTATTATCTTGATTTTTGGAACAGCATCTGTTCTAAAATGCTTTGGGAATATATATGATTTAAAGTTTTTTGGTGCTTCATAGGCATATATTCAGGTGTAAATTTAAAGACTAACTTCCTAGATTCATTTATTCATAGGTTAAGCTAGAGGTATAGCCTAAAATGTAGAAATTATCAGTGATCCATTATTTGTAGGATATATAATAAGAAACGAGAACTGTGTGTTTAATATGATAATATAACTTTATGGAGTGGCTAATGGCATTAGAAAAAGAGATAAATTACGGTTTAATAAGCTTATAAGCATGGTCCAACAAAACCTTCTCTGCAACTGTGCCAATATAACCTTTGTGCTCATTTTATGTCAAATATGTGCCTCATTATGTTGTGTCTCATTAAAATAATTATGTTCTAATTGAAGCATTCAGTTCTATTCAGTTTTATCACACTTCTTTTTTAGTGATTTTACTGCCCTCTGAATGCTGTTGTCTCTTCATTTTTCTTACATTTCATGCTGTGTTTTGTAGATGATTGGTGTTATTGATATTAATAGAAGTAAAGAGAAGGGTTATGGAACAATAGTGAAAGAAGGTTTCTGTGATGAGGTTGCAAATTAGTTGTGATTTTCTTGACCTTTTCTTTCTTTTCTGTATTTGTTGCTTATTTTCAAGACATGGATGCAAATTCTATATTCTTCTGTGATCCCATTTTTGGTTTCATTCATAAAGAATTAATACAGTCTCTTTCCTTGCTGTTAAATCCAGGAATGAGATGATAGTGTTTTTTTTTTTTTAACCTTGTAAAACCTTCATGCTTAATTCCATAAGATTTTCATTTATTACCATTATTGGCCATCAGCTTAAAATTTGGAGTTCTGACAAATCAAAATTTTCTCACTAAAATATAGTTGGATGAACTGCGGCGTATCTATGAGGAACTGCCAGAATTTCTGCAACAGGTGCCATACACATGCATCAGTTTTGTATACAAATATAAAATTTCAAGTAGTCTTTAACGTACTCGTTGTCTGCAGGTTTCTTCATTGGAGATTGCACGACTTCCCCATTTGAATAATGAGAATCTTGCTCCTTGTATTGTATATATACATCAAATAGGTTGGTCTGTTTTGTCACACTGTAATATCATTGAAGAAATTAGTATAGTAATTTAGAATCTTATCAGGATTTTCTTACTAGTTGGACATTTCTTTTTTATTTACTTAATCTTAAAAGAAGATGTATTGGATATTGGAATCTGAATCTTACAATAATAGCAATTTCAAAGTCATTACCTTTCAAACTCCACAACTGTAACACTATAAGAGCCCTACCTTTATATGAAAGCCACCATATGGCATTCAGAGCTAAACTTTGAAAACAGAATGGGGTTTGAATGATATTTCAAGTTGGCACATTACTTTTTAATATGATTTATAACATGTAAAGTGACTGGATATTTTACTGATAGTTAAATTCACTTTTTTCTCATTGATTCAATGATGGTGATGCTGAGTTGAAAGGAGTTATGAGTTCCATCATGCCTCTTAGGATGCTATTTACATGAATAGTGACGTATTGGCATAGCATGTCTTTTTTTCCTTTGTAGAGAAAGGGAGAAATCTTTTCTACAGATAGACATCAAACTTTGGTCTTCTTTAATGCCTGTTTTTTCCCCTTGATCATATGTAGGATATTTGCTATGTGTTTTTGAAGAAAAATTTGATGAAACATTTCTAGATAAGCTTCAAGATTATGAATTTGTGGTAAGTTGAAATTTGCATTGTATTAAATTACAAAATTCTTGTAAGAAAAATTCATTTGCATTAACTAATAAAGATGTATTATTAAATGTAGTTTTCTGATGCTGATGAAGAGACTAAAAGATTCTTTTATCGTACCATAAAGACACGAGAATTGGATGACCTTCTTGGTGACATTTATCATAAGATTCTGGGTACTTGATCATTTTTTTTCTTGTGAAAAGCTTAACTGCTTTCAATTTATATGGATTTTCGTAGAGCATATTGATAGGGTGATTCATAGCATACAGCCACAGATATTATCAGCTCAGTTCCACAGGCCAACTAAGAAGCCATTGAGCTGTAGCCTGTGGTACACGTACTATGATTGTCTCAGCAGTGAGACACTTAGTTATCCATACTCTTTTAAGCTAAGCATATTTCTTACTTCTTTACCTCTGTTGTTCAAGATATGGAGAGAGCAATAACTAGAGACCTGGTGTCACATGTTCTTCTATTTTCAGCATTTCTTCTTAAAGCTGTGAATTTTGTTGCTGAACTTGATTGGTAAGAATCGTTTAACAAAATTCTCTCTCTCTCACCCACCCTTCCAGCTATGTGATGTCTTTTTGCATTCATGTGCATATTACTGATAATTTATGAATATTGTTATTAGCCTTTTGTCTTTAGCACTGGTTGCTCGTCAGAACAACTTTGTGAGGCCCATTTTGACTGAAGAATCATTGCTTGATATTCGGAACGGAAGGTGACCGTTTATCTGATAATACACGCTTATCTTTTGTTGAAATAATGCCGGAGTTGGTTTTACCATATGAGCATATCACTAATTAGGAGCATTATTGTGCAGACATGTGTTGCAGGAAATGACTGTAGACATATTTATTCCAAATGATTCAAAGATTCTTGATGATGGTAATTGATCTCAGTCATAGAATGCTAAATTCAGTTTCATTCATGTCAACAATGCCTAGTTCCATCTTAGCGTATGGGTAATCTTGTTAAGGTTGTGGTTCTTCAGGAAGGGTCAATATCATCACTGGTCCTAATTATTCAGGGAAGAGTGTGTACATAAAGCAGGTCAGTAACTGTATTGATTTCAGTCATAGGTTTCGATATGTGTGGTGTGGTCATGTGGGTTTAATGCACATATGTTTGGAACTCTGTTACAAATATGGGGTTATCATTTCATTTAATTCTATATTATAATTAATGTTTTAAATGTATGGTAGTCTATACCCCCAGCAGTTGTCAGTGACTAGATGATGAATTCTGAGTTGTATCAATTATTTAAATTTGATTTTTTCTACCATTCTAAATTGTTTGTCCTATCCACTGAGTTGAGCACTGGCAGTTTTAGGGTATGACTGTCATATTAAATATGTTTTTGTATTTGAAAAATGTTGGGATAGATCAGCTAGCGTCACCACCTCATGTTACTTAGCATAACAGTAACTGCACATTGCATCTATTTCTGTGAGTTGCACCAAATTTCTCACCAATTCACCATGCGGTCAATACCTGGTTGCTTTCTCTTACATTGTTTCAACATGCAATTTATGTAGTGTTCTTGTGTTTTACCACTTTATTCTGAAGTTTAAACTTCAAAATTTATTTTTGCAGGTGGCTCTGATTGTTTTTCTATCCCACATTGGAAGTTTTGTACCAGCAGATGCTGCTACTGTGGGATTGACTGATAGGTGACAGAACTTCACATTTCTAGTTAAATATATATATTATATTGATTACACTAACCACCATTCTGTTGTAACAGGATATTCTGCGCAATGGGAAGCAAACTTATGACAGCGGAACAATCGACATTCATGATAGATCTGCATCAAGTAGGGATAATGCTAAGGTATACTTTTAAACGAGGACAGTTAGAATGGCATCAGATCTCTTAATTAAGGCCCTGGTTCATGACATGACAATGATCTCAAGATTTTTGTCCTCTGGACCTTGCTGATCTGTAATAAAGAATTTTCTTTTTGCTTGGTTATTCCAATTGATTCCATCAGGGATATTAAAATGTGGGATCCAAAAAATACCTGAAGTACTTAAATAGCTGGAAACCTATGATTCATCTTTAAGATTCCCTCTTTTAAATTTTCATATTTTCGTTTGTACAAATTTTCAGGTTGGCAACTTCACGATCTCTGTGTCTATTAGATGAATTTGGTAAAGGTACACTTACAGAAGGTTGGTGTCTCTTATCTTGGTGACCTTTTGTCTTGAATATGCTATATGCATACGGACGGACTTTATAAATTGTTATTCCATTTATTTCATTCTGTAATGGATGATTAATTTCAATATTGAATCACGAAATTGGATACAGATGGTGTTGGCTTGCTTGGTGGAACCATAAATCACTTTGTTGCGTGTAATGACCCTCCAAAGGTTTGATCTTCTGCTCTGCACGTCATGAGAATCACAAGTGTAACTAGTGAGAGTGAGACCCACTGTCATGAGACCGTCTTCTTCTGATGTACATAGTGGATAAGCTTGCTGCATATTCTGTTTGACCTAAAATTAGCTATCCTTTTGTTTTCTGGTCAATGTCCTTCTAAAATCTGCATGCTTTCCAGCCTCATCTATGCCGGATGTAAAATCAAACATGCCAAAGTACATGTCTATATCAAGGATAGACTTCTGTTCAGAATTTATCTTAATTGGCCATATCTATCCTTCTTGGTTGTGAGTTTTCTTTGTTCCTGCATCTTGTCTAGTTTCCATGGCTGCTTTAAGATTATGAAATTCTCATTATTTCTTTTATCAATTTGCATCGCTTGTGGCCAGTTTTCCTCATTCAGTTGTGTACTTTTTTTCTACTTATTTTTGGAGTCATTGAGCAAGCAATTTTCCAACTTTGATCATACTCTGATCAATAATAGTGCAAAGGGATATCTACTCTCTGCCAACCTGAGGACCAGTAAATAATATTAGTAACACAGGAATAACATAAATTTAAGAACCTATCTTTTAACATCCTTGTTGTTTTATGTTGCAGGTTCTGGTGTCCACTCACTTGACCGAGTTATTTAGTGATTGTTGCTTGCCAAAGGTATTTACTGAAAACCTGCCATCCAATTTATTCACACTTCGATAGCTTCAGTACTTTAAAAGTGATAATTTAAATTTTGAGCAATTCCAGTCTGACAGGGTAAAGTTTTACACCATGAGTGTGCTTAGGCCTGAGGACAACTCCACAGATGTTGGAGACATTGTATTTCTGTACAGGTATGTTTCTATGACTCGTATGACCGTATTAGTAGGAATCCAATATATGTCCCTCTTAAAGGAGAAGAGAAGGCCTCATTCTGTGGACATTGGTTGATGACTACCTCGCTGACTTTGACGTTCAATGCTTTCTGTGTTTTCTTGTTGGCTGTTACCATTTTTACGTAATTCTGCTAACATTTAAAAGGCTGTTTCAGGCTAGTTCCTGGACACACTCTTCTTAGTTACGGTGAGTGGAACTATATGTGCATGAATTAGGCATAAAAAGCTTGGAAATTTATAGTCAATTCACATGTTAGTTTTTTTTGTCTTGCAGGACTACATTGTGCGTTACTTGCTGGTAAATATTTATTTTATGCTTTTCTTATTTTTCTTTGTTGAAGATTACTAACAGGATCATGGATGCATAAAAAATGCTTTGGCCGCAAGATGGTCTACCTTGATTTTATTGATGTCTCCTCAAGATAGAGTCAACTGAACTCATCCAGACCCCAAAAACTAGGAGAAAATTTTTTCTCCTTTCGACCTATTATGTGATTATGGTTTTTCATTGGCTGGAAATCTCCCATAATTTTTCTCATTTATCATGGCTAGGAATAGGGGTTTAATCGAGCCGACACACTATTATGTTTAGAAGCTCGACCTCGACTTGATGGCCTACTTGAGTAGTTTGAGCTCGAGCTTAACTCGACAATAATCAAGTCAATTTTAAGTTTTTCCCCGATTAGCCCGCGAGTCGGTTTGACTCGGCTACTTTTCTAGCTAGGAACCGTGTGAAATTTGAATGGCACGAGCAGATGTTTTCCCTTGGATCAGCACCAGGAATGAATATTTTTTACCTTTGTGAATGCATTCAATACACTAAAATTGGTCTACATACTTGGTAGAACTGATAGTATCTAGACTTAAATTCCAATATCTGATAGACACAATGCAATTTTCATGTAGGCGTCCCTGAGGAAGTTATTAAGAGAGCAGCAATTGTATTGGATACTATTGGAAATAACGATCAAGTTGAGCGATTGTGCAATGAGAACATAATAGCTCAAGATCAGCAGTGCAAGGTCTTACTCTGAACACCTAGAGTTTAGGAATCACAGTGATGAAAACATATTAACATGTATATGTTCAGAACTGATAGTATATTTTTGTGTAATGGAATTTTGCTACTGAAATCAATGCAGGATGCAGTGGACAAGATGATGTCATTTGATGTTCTTAAGGGTGACCTCAAACTTCTTTTCAAAGATATATTTCCTTTTGGATCTGCAGAGTGTCAAAGGCATTGATTCGCTGGCCATGTACATGAGTATGTGTAATTACTTGGACATTCTGAAAGCATCATCTCTCAAAATACTGCAGATAGATTCAGTTTCAGTTTGATTTCCTTGTGAAGTCTCTTAACATTCATTTTTTAGAGTATATATTGTCTACCTTGTGACAAATATAGAACAAGTTTTTTCCTCCATCAATTTCAGCGAAGTCACAAGTATGGTAGTCCTGATTGTCTCATATAATGTCCTGAAGATTCACATGGTTTTGCTCTTCAACCTCTGATGAGCCATTTTGTCCTCCATTCTAGGAATTTTCATGCACGATTATATATGAAAATTAAACAATATGAAAAATACATGCAGTCAGAATACTTTCATCCTTGCTTCAATTTACTGAAATTCATTAATGTGTACGAGAAACATGTTAGCATTTCTTTTGCACTGCATTTCTTCTAGTTGTGAGCTTCAGCCTATTTTAGCTTTCACACAGATTTCAGAACAAAAGCGACAGCTAGGATGGGAAGTGAACAACTTTTTCAACCCACAGAAGCCTTAGTTAATACTTGAATTCTCTCTCTGCATATATACACATACATACTTGGTAGCCTGAAATAATACACTTGGGGTCTTTTTATTCCTTGCAGCCTAGGAATTTGTTTGGTTGGCTTTTGTTTTTCATGTTGTTCTTGTATGAATAGTTGATGGAATGATAGGTTTTAAATTTGATAAAAATTTATCCTGAAACTTGTAATTTCTATGTAAAGCGCATCAAAGTGGCATGGCATATAACTTAGTCTCCTTTGATACTCTTAAGGAATAAACACATACTCCTGCTAATAAATAATTAGACAATCGATTCCAATGAGCAGGCAAAATGCCTGCACACACGCACACAAAAACTTATACATTCATTCATATTGCTAAGATTGAACTAAGATTAGCTGCCTCATATTCATCGGAAATATGTGCCGTGATTGATTGTTGAAGATTGCATCCACTAGAACACGAGCAGTTGCTTCTGTTGGATGAACCATATCCCAAAAGACATGGTTATTTCTGTTGGAGCAATAAGTTGAAATCGGAATACAGGGTATCTCGGCGTTCAGCTTTCCAAGCCCGCAACAAGCAGATTTAACCTCAGTAAATCCTGAAACAGAAGTTTTGTCAAATAACAACGACCCAATATGGACTTGCAGCATTTTCACGGTTTTGTTACTTTGGCTTACATGAATGATTAGTATTTTGACTGGATGAACTCTGAAGAATTTTTCCTTTTGTTTTATGTTAGTTATTTTCATATCTCAATTTGCAAAATGGGAGTGCAGCCATCGGGTTTTGTAACTTGAAATCATTCCCATACCTAAATTTTTCATAGAACCTTTCATCGAGTTTTTGGAAAAGCTAAGAAAACATGTCATACCATAATCAGCTGGTTTCTGGATGATGTTTTGGAAGACACTGTAAGTATCAAAGTAAGAGTAGTTTATGTCCTGAAGCTCTGATTTTAACTGCTGCAACATTAGCTTGAGGCCTCCGTTATACTGAGCGCACAGAGAATTCACTTCTTTATTGCATTCTTCTCCTTTATTCTTAAGCCTTTGCGATGGAGCACATCCCACAGTTGCTAGTCCTGGAAACAAAAATTTGCGTGCTCCATAACCGTGTAATCTCTGTCAAAATAACACACAAGAATTTATTATTTTTGAATTTTGAATTTTTATGGCCACGAACAGTGTAAACTAGTCTGATACCACCTGGCTCTTCTTTTGGTTACCTTTATCTGGGCTTTCATTGTGAGCGTTATTGAATCCACATACTGCCGTGGGGTGCTCTTCTTGCGAAGATCAGAAGAATCAGAGTATCTTAGAAGGTCATTGCTACCAGTTATAATGACGAAGAGAGATTTAGATAAGAGCTTGTTTGCACCATTGGATCCTAGTTTTTGAACCAAATAACTGTAGACATTTGCATAGTAATCCACTTGTTTTGTCAAAGGGATTAATATACCCTGCCACAAACACAGTTTGAGCAAGTTTTTCAATCAAAATGAAGTTTGTAAATTTTTGGTGCAATCCATTTACTGTTTGATAACTTACTAGGGATTTTCCTGTAACATTGAGGATTCCGGAAGCTCCAGAGGCAAAGTTTACTCCAGTTAGGAATGAAGTTTTGTTCTTTTTAAATATCAAGGAGAGATATGGTGGAGATATAGGCAAACCCAACTTCTCAGCTGCTCAATGCATTGGAAAAAAAAAAAAAAAAAAAGACTAAATTATTGACGAAGATATGTGTCAAGTGACTTTAAAAAAATGCCTGCACCCGTATGGTGCAGTGGCACTAGGCACCATACAGGCTCCCCCCCTACTCTCCAAATGTAGTTAAAAAAAAAAAAAATTAACGTTAGACAAATGAATATATCTATATAAATATAAATATCAAATTAGAAAATATTTTTAGCCGGTTGAAATAGTTTAATTTTCCATCATAAGAAAAGAGTGTAAAAGAAGATAAAATTATAATTATATATAGATGTTATATTTTTATTGACTATATGAAATACTTAAAATATTTATCACTCATCTCATTGGGTATAATATTTTTAGTGTAAGTAAAAACTTCTTTATAAATAAATACTTTTCTTAGTAATTTGCTCTTTATATTTTGTCATTAAAGTAAAGTTAAATAATACTCAATTCGTTTTCAAAAAAATAATACTCAATTCGTTTTCAAAACTATAAGATTTTATCCTTCATGAATAGTTCAAGTGATAAAAAGTGTAAGCATTTATGTGAACAGAGTAGAGTTCGAACCAATATTTCTCTTATTTTTCCTTGTGGTGGAGAATTAACCATGTCAACTAGTTAAAAAAATTGTGAGATCAAGAGTTGATTGGAACCTCAATTGAAAAAAGCAATGGATATAGCCGTCAGAACATTTTTTTTTAGAACACCAATCATATATTTCATATGAAAATATAAAAGTGAAAACAATCCTATACGACATGACCTGTTGGTTTTGGCTTAACCGATACAGTTACGATTTCAGAGACGAAATCCTCGGTAAGATCCAAAATACAAGACTAGCTAGACTGTAACACGTAGTATGTACATGTAATAAAAGAAAAAGAGCAGGTAGCAGGTAATAACAGAAACATGTAATCATGATGTGAACTTAAATGCTTCCCCTCACGTTAGTTGAGTTAGGTTCTGGATAATAAATAACATCACCAACAAATTTCGACTCGTTAATGTTGTACTCAAACTTCAACAAGCACAGGATTCAGACAAATACGGATTCAAATTCTAGTGAAAAAATAAATTTGTTTGAGATTGAATTTTTTTTTAAACAAAAAGAATAAAACTGTCAGAATAACGTTGTATTGCGCGAGAAAAAAAATTGTAAATCTGCAACATGTGTTTTGCTTTAAAACTTACCAAGAAAATCCGCAGCATTTTTGCCATTGCAAAACCTTCCTGTTGGTTTCTTTGTTGGAAAATCGATGCCATTAAAAGGATAGTCTGCTTTGGCAACGGAAAACGGAAGGTAATTGTTGTTGCCTACATCAACGGTGGAATCACCAAAGACGAACAGTGCTGGCACCTTGGGATTAGCCTCTGAATATTTAAAGCTCAAGAAAGTGAGGAAGAAGAAGAAACTCATCAATGGAGAAACATTGAAAGCCATGCTGTGGAAGTATTATAGGTCAGTGAAGAAAGATGGTTAGCGAGTGTTATATAGTGGATGGAGTTGAAGGGTGCAGATTTTAGAATGTGTGAAAAGATCTTTGTTTGCTGC
>CATIWK010176085.1:0-22419 GCA_949634005.1 Mallotus japonicus
CTCTTTGGTATATCCAAAGATTTCTTGCCTATTCCATCAATGCTAAGGGTTAAACTCATGAAGCAATCTCTTTTGATGACCACTTTCTTCGTTATTGCATGCAAGATGGTGTTCAAATTGAACTTGAGAGGTTATTTAATGGTGTTTTTGGCTTTTAAGTGATAGTACCTCCGAAAATTTATATGTTGGGGCTTTTATCACTAAGATTGCACATCATTTTAAAGTCAACACCTCCACTCTTGAATCCATCCCTTCTACTCTTTTTAGGGTAAATTCTACCAATGGTAGCAAAACTTTGCATATAATTATAAAATGGTACCATAACTTCAATTTGTATCATTTTGATCCCTTAATTTTAATTTTAGTTTCACCAAGAGGTGTCCAACCAAAATCCGGTCAATTTTGATGACGTGGCCACCGGAATTGCCACATCATTTGCCACATCAGCAGCCACGTCAGCAATTAAAAACAAAAGTAAAAAAGAGTTATGGTACCATTTTGTAATCGAATGCAAAGTTTTGGTACCATTCATAGAACTTACTTTATTATTAATAGTATAATTCTTAAGAAATTTATTTTATTTAATTATCAATTTTTTTAAATTAATTAAAATTAATTACATATCTTATTATTTAATATTAAATATTTTAATTTGCAATTTAATTTAATTTTTTTATTTTAATTGAATTATTTTAAATTATAATTTTTAAGTAAAAAATATATTAATTTTTATCATATATTATTATACATATGTTACTTAATATATATTGCTTAATAATATAATGAAAATATATAATTAAGTTCACTACTATTTATTCATACATATGTATTATTATTAATATTCGGTACTATATTTAGTTTTTGGTTCGGTACAGTTTTGGTACGGTTCTCGGTTCGGTTTTTGTAAATATCCAGTACCATACCAAATTAGTTACAAAATTCGGTTCAGTTCGGTTCAGGGTTATAATTATTTGATTCGGTACGGTTTTAATATCTTTCAGTTCGGTTTTAATATTTTCTCCGTACTGTGTACAACCCTAATGTTTTTTTAACAACAAGAGAAAGTTTCCCCTACACCTTGAAAATAAATCTAAAGATGTGCATATCAACAACCCTTGAGCCTTGATCTCATCTTAAAAACTAATAAATTATAAACGCAAGAACCATAAATGTGGATGAATAATGAATTTATGCTCCATGATTTAGTTAAATTGTATTTTTTTTATTCATCCAATTAGTAAAGAGTTTGCATTTCTTTAAATGAGAATTTAAATTTGAGTCTTATATACAGTTAAAAAATAAATTTTGAGGTTTTACCTTTTTGTAGATTAAAAAAAAAAAAAATTCACTATGCTCAAACTTCAAAATAGTCTAAGTCATTATGATTATTGGATACCAGCATCAAATACAATAAAATTGTACATTTTTTAAGTAGTTCAAACCCTTATAACTACATGCGAGCATTAGATAAAAAAATAAATGACATATTTTCTAACAAATAAAACATTTATATGTATTTTAAATATTTTATATTTAAATAATAAATTAACGTTAAAACATAATATCTACCTTTTAACAAAAATACTAATTATTTTTTTAAAAAAATTATTCAGTCTTTATTCTTAAGGAGAAATCAGAATTTTATTTAATGAAAAATCAAATACATATAAAAATTTTATTTTCTTCAAATATTACACCAAAAAATCCAAATTGTTAAAATCTTTTCTTTATATATAATAAATTGCATATGTTGGCAAAAATTGCTCATACCTAGTAAACATATAAAGAAAAAAAATTTGCTAAGTTCTCAAATACGTGGCACAATATAATCCAATCATTCTAAACAAAAATTAGAAAAAGAGCAAACAAAATTCCTAAAGTACCAAAATGAAAATCTATCCTAATTATCCATATTCAATCCTCACCCTCAATTTCTTCAATCCAACGGCCCGTAAACCCCACATATCCCAAACCATATCCACCATGAAATTTCCGCCAAACACTTTAACAAAAACCGTCCTCTGAGCTCACACTCCTCGCCCTCACTCTCTTCATCACCTCTCGGCTCGCAAAATGACCTCCTCCATTGTCTTCAAGTCCTTTACCGGACTCCGCCACTCCGCCACCGTCGATTCTTCTAAAACACCCACCACAACCACCGTCACCACTTCCCCTTTCAACCACCGCCGCCTCCAAATTTCAGCCAGCAAAACCAGCCCAAAGCTCCAAAACCGCAACCTCCGTGTGGCTGTCGTCGGTGGTGGTCCTGCTGGTGGCTCTGCTGCAGAGACACTTGCTAAAGGTGGCATAGAGACTTACCTTATAGAGCGTAAGCTTGATAACTGTAAGCCATGTGGCGGTGCTATCCCTCTTTGCATGGTGGGTGAGTTTGACTTGCCGTTGGATATTATTGACCGGCGGGTAACCAAGATGAAAATGATTTCTCCGTCGAATATTGCTGTTGATATTGGGCAGACGTTGAAGCCTCATGAGTACATTGGAATGGTGAGAAGAGAGGTTCTTGATTCTTACTTACGAGAGAGAGCTCAGAGTAATGGTGCTAAAGTTATTAATGGCTTGTTCTTGAAAATGGACATGCCTAAAGGTGATAATGCGCCTTATGTTCTGCATTACAACGAGTACGATGGAAAGGTTGGTGGGAGTGGTCAGAAGAAGACTCTTGAAGTTGATGCTGTAATTGGTGCTGATGGTGCTAATTCTCGTGTTGCTAAGTCCATTGGCGCTGGTGATTACGACTATGCTATTGCATTTCAGGTATATATATACATAATAGTAGTGTCAGTGATCAATCAGGACCAATTAGATTTAGATCCCAAGATAATGCTAGTCTAGTCCCTCAAAATATGCAGTTACACTAATTATGCTTATGTGTTATGTTTGATGACTAGTTGTGTTGTTTTCATTGTTGATACTCAACTCTTTGGTTAATTTTTGGAAGTGGGTTCTATTTTTTACAGGAGAGAATCAAAATCCCAGATGATAAGATGGTGTATTATGAGAATTTAGCAGAGATGTATGTCGGTGATGATGTTTCACCAGATTTTTATGGTTGGGTTTTCCCTAAATGTGACCATGTTGCTGTCGGAACTGGGACAGTAACTCACAAAGGAGACATCAAGAAATTCCAACTAGCTACAAGAAACAGGGCCAAGGATAAGATTCTTGGCGGCAAGATTATTCGAGTCGAAGCGCACCCGATACCAGAACACCCTAGACCTCGCAGGTTATTAGACAGAATAGCTTTAGTAGGAGATGCAGCAGGATACGTGACTAAATGTTCAGGTGAAGGCATCTATTTTGCAGCAAAGAGTGGGAGAATGTGCGCAGAGGTGATGGTGGAAGGTTCAGAGAATGGAAAGAGAATGGTAGATGAGAGTGACTTGAGGAAGTATTTGGAAAAATGGGACAAGACATATTGGCCAACATACAAGGTGCTGGATGTGTTGCAGAAAGTTTTCTACAGATCGAATCCAGCGAGAGAAGCCTTCGTGGAGATGTGCGCGGATGAGTACGTGCAGAAGATGACTTTTGACAGCTATCTGTACAAGAGAGTTGTGCCCGGGAATCCTCTGGATGATTTGAAGTTGGCTTTCAATACCATTGGGAGCTTGGTGAGGGCTAATGCTCTTACAAGGGAAATGAACAAGATCAATGTATGAAGCAAACATGTAACTAATTAAACATTTTACCTTGTTTAGAAGAGAAACTATGCTAGTTCCGTTCAAAAAAAAAAAAAAAACTATGCTAGCTAGCTAGCTAGGCTTATGCCTCTCTGTTATTGATTTTCTCCTGCCTTTGTGTACTACAAGATCTATAATTTTACATAATTGTTTTGCACATTTTGTTTGAACACTGCGAAGACTTCAGGATTAGTTACACAGCAACGTTGATTGCCTGGACCTTGAAATTTCATAACCGATCAAACTTTTTTAATTGTGGGTAGTTTTCTGTTATTGAAAATCAAGTTCTGAAATTCTTTTTTTATTAGAAAAAGTGTCACCATCTAAGATTTAAAAATATATTTAAAAAAGGGCTTGCTTCGCTTGGGCTCCAACTCCAACTCTTAGCTTTGTAAAACAGCCAATCTGCCTCACCTGAGTGCTTGATTGCTTGCTTGCTATAGGGAAGGGTCAATTTTTTGATTGCTTGCTTGCTATAAGCAAGGGTCAATTTTTTTTTCCTCCAATAAAATATTTTACTCAAACAACATCAAGAAAATGTAAATTATAATTTTTTTTTTAAAAAAAAGAAGTTTGAGGATTTTTTTAAAATAAAACTAAAATAACATTCTTGAGTTGTAGTTGTAGTGATTGTGATGAGCTAGTTCACGGGTTAAGGGTTGACGTGCATTTGCTATTGACGGTTCACAAGAATTCAATGAATCGACTGTGAGTTGTGACACCAAAATGTGCTTGTCCATAGATTTTAACTTAATCAAATTGAGAGATTAGGAGTTATAGATTGATTCCCGACTTACAAGTTACAAATATAAAAATCTTCCATCCATGTAAAAAAAAAAAATCAATTAAATCATTATTAGATTTCATAAATTTAAAATAAATCTAAATAAAATATCTGATTACTTATTTCAACTGCTGAAAATTGAATAATCTAGTGGTATAACTCTCTTTAAGATATTAATAAGTCAAAAGTTTAATATTTATTTTTTTCTCTTTATAAAAAAGATTAATTTATCTAAATTAAAACGTGGTTTAACGATAATAATTTCTATATGACATTGTTGATTATTTAAAATTTTTAAAGAAGAGGTTGGTGAATCAACATCAAATTTCTTTTAGAAGAAAGAATTCAATTGTAAAAGAAAGAAAATTTCAATCAAAGCCGCAAAAGAGAGGAAAAAAAATGAACGGTGAAGATTTTGTTAAAAAGGGAAAAAAGAACATTCAAAGAGCAGATTCTTTGTCAACTCACAGCTCAAGTGGGGCGATGTATTTTTTTTTTTTGACCGAAGTGGGGCGATGTATTCGGTACACAGAAAGTAATAAACAAACAAACAACTTCAGAAAAAAAATAAAAGGAGAAGTGAGCGAGTGTGAGAGGTGACGAGTGAGTGAGCGAGTGTGAGAGGTGACGAGTGAGTGAGCAAGTGTGGAGGAGTGATAATTCAGAAGAAAAGAGAAGAGGTGTCGACAACTATACATAAAAAAACCCAGCAGCAACAGCAGCCAGCGGTAGTAGTAGGTGTTGCAAAAGCAGATTCTTTCAAGGCCCATAGGCGGAGATTTCAAAAACCCATTTTAACCCTTTATTAGGCAATCTCTTCTTCTCTACCAACCCACATCCCTGCAACTGCTGCAGCAACAAGAACCCAAAAAGAAAAAAAATCATATTCATTCGCTCCCCTGAAACTAAAGAAACAAAAAACATCACTTCTTTTGATCTTTCCTTTTCTGGGTTCGTTCTCTTTCACTCCTTTATATGGTTGTTATCTCTGTTTCTTGTCCTGTACAACGATGTATGTTTTTCGTTCTTGAGATTTGAAACCTTTAAAAGTTTTGAGATTTGTGTATGAAATGAATTAGATGTGTAAGTGATTCTTGTTATTTTGGTTTAGATCTGATGTTGGTTTTTTATTTTATTTTATTTATTTATTTTGAGCTTTATTTTTTTTGTTATCAATTTTAGTTACGTGTTTGATGGAAGATGTTGTGTGTGTTTGTGTTGCTTGTGATGTTAGCTAAATCCGAATGAAAGGTCAAACATTAAAGATTCTTGCTTTGTAGTGTTTATTAGAAAGAGTGATTAATTGATAATTTGCATCAAATGGATGTGTATTAGCTTTTGCAGATATAGAGAGTGCTACTCCATTTGTTTTGAGCAGATTGCTGCAAAATTGGTTTTAAATTGTTCTAAACTAAAAGGGAATAGAATTAGGCTTATTTGTGCATTGGTTGTTAAGCCATCAGTTATTGCTTAATTGGATTATTGGCCATGTATCTACACATGATCTCTTTCCTTTGTGTAGTTGTTTTGATTTCACTTTATGTTGATACTCCAGAATCTGATGTACTGTCTTGCTTTCCTTCATTTAATGCTTGTTGATTTTCTTGTTTTCTCATATTTTACATTGAAAAGAATACTTGATTTAGTGTTCTATCTCATGAATCTTGGTGTCCTTCTATGTTCATTTCGTTATGTATTTTGTCATGACAGCTTCATTTCTTCATATTCACTGACCGTGCTGCTATGCATTGATTGTCCTGTAAGTTCTTTCCTAGTGTTATAGGGTTATGCCCAGTATTGTTATCTGGAGATTTGACTTACCTTTGATATTTATCTCATTGTTTCATAATCTGATGTTTCACTTATGAGAGCGCAATATATTTGCTATTCTCTGTAATTAATGCAATTTTTGGATAGATTTACATCATGTGTTGCTAACTACTGGCATACTGTTGTCTTTTTGCATGCTCTTAATCGAATTTAAGGCTTGTAATAAGGGCCTTTTTATGGCTTTCTTAATCTCCATTGTATTGTTGCGAAGAAAATTGTGTCCTTTTTCAGAGACTACCCTTTGTTTGATGATTCTTCATGTGGTTTTTTACACTTTCGTTTTCTCAATGGGCTGTTATCTATCTTAGTAAATTTTGTTAGACTAGCAGCTATTCACATATTTTGAATAACATAATAGTTTTCTTTTATAGATTTAGAAGATGGCAGCAACATCAGCAGCAACCTTTTTAATTGGATCAGCTGTCTCCCTTGGCCCTAAAGCAAGTCAACTTCCACAGTCACAGCCCTTTGCTGTGAGGTTCAACTCCCAGAACTCAATTGCTAGCTTCAGCGGTCTCAAGGCATCATCCTCTGTGAACTATGAATCGGAGTCATCCTTCTTAGGCAAGGAAAGTACTCTGGCCCTTAAAGGATCGTTTGCTTTGAAAGCCCACAAATCAAGCCAAGGGTCATATAATCACCTCAACGTCCAGGCATCTTATAAAGTGGCAATTCTTGGAGCTGCTGGAGGAATAGGTCAACCCCTTTCACTTCTGATCAAGATGTCCCCATTGGTTTCAGCTCTGCACCTGTATGATGTAGCAAATGTCAAGGGAGTTGCTGCTGATCTAAGCCATTGCAATACTCCTTCTCAAGTTCATGATTTTACTGGGGCTTCTGAGTTGGCTAATTGTTTGAAAGGTGTAGATGTTGTTGTAATACCTGCTGGGGTTCCAAGAAAACCTGGCATGACCCGTGATGACCTCTTCAACATCAATGCCAACATTGTCAAAACCTTGGTTGAGGCTGTTGCTGATAACTGCCCTGACGCTTTCATTCACATTATCAGCAATCCAGTTAACTCTACAGTGCCAATTGCTGCGGAAGTTTTGAAGCGGAAAGGTGTCTATAATCCAAAGAAGCTTTTTGGTGTTACTACACTTGATGTTGTGAGGGCCAACACATTTGTTGCTCAGAAGAAGAACCTCAAGCTCATTGATGTTGATGTCCCAGTTGTGGGAGGGCATGCTGGGATTACCATTCTTCCTCTTCTGTCCAAGACAAAACCCTCAGTCAGTTTCAGTGATGAGGAAGTGCAGGACCTAAGTGTGAGGATCCAGAATGCTGGGACAGAAGTTGTGGAAGCAAAAGCAGGTGCTGGGTCTGCCACACTGTCAATGGCATATGCAGCAGCCAGATTTGTCGAGTCTTCTCTTCGTGCACTTGATGGAGATGCTGATGTCTATGAGTGCTCATTTGTGCAGTCAGATCTCACCGAGCTTCCTTTCTTTGCATCAAGGGTAAAGCTTGGAAAGAAGGGGGTTGAAGCTCTCATTTCATCTGATCTCCAAGGGTTGACAGAGTACGAGCAGAAAGCACTGGAAGCTCTGAAGCCTGAATTGAAGGCCAGCATTGAGAAGGGTATTGCATTTGCTCAAAAGCAACCAGTGGCTGCATAGAGTGAGTTTGGTATTCAAAGGCTGACTACAATGAAATGCGGATCTTAACAAGCTTTAGAAAAATTATACTTACTATTCAGTGTTGCATCAGTATTTCAGTTTTGTAGAATTTTCTGTTTTGCCCGCTTTTTCATGAAAGCACTTCTTATGAGGAGCCATTTGGAGGCTGGAGAAAAAATGTTAGGATTGTAGATTCGAAAAAAGCAATCATTTATCTTGAAGAGCTTTGTAATATTTATTTTCTTTAAATAATATTGCTGGTGCATTACATTCAGAAAAGTATTAAAGCAATTTCATAAATCTCCCTTCGATATAAGCATGCTAATGCAATGTTTGGAAGTAAAGATAAATACTTTGTTTTGGGTTTCACTGTCTGACATCAATGCAGAAAAAGTTTTATTTCTCTATATTAATGCACCTGTGCAACAGTGGGGTGTCTGCCTCTGATCATTTGGGAAGCAATACAAGTGGTATGAGCTGGAGATCCCTGCATTTTTTATAATTTCAGGAAATGTTCAACCTTGGTAGAAATTGCTATTAGCCTGTCACGGGGCTATTCTGGAGCTGTAGCTCCTCAATTTGGTGGTCTGCCTTTCAATTTTTATATACGACAGCCGGACAAACCACACAGATGTTACTTGCACTGAATCTAGCTTTTAAATTTAATTCTCATTAGCAAACACATGAGAATTTGAGCATACTGGCACCCAAAATTCAGCCACTGGTTTTAGGTGTAGTCTAGCTCTCCTTTTTTGTGACCAATTCGATAGAGATTTGAACAAAATTAGACATGATTTTGACGATTGTGCAATTGACACAACTGCCATTAGGCAAACTGATGCAGTCTAAGCCGCCTGTTTAGTAGCATCGGGGTCATGATCAGTTCGCACAGGTTAAAAATCCTTCCCGCCACTACTTTCGCCACACACGAGACCTTACAGTGAAGCTTCTGCTGGTTCTTGCTCTTTTGACCTTGTGAGATGGTTTTGGGGTTAGATTGCACAGCCTTCCCTATTTGAAGCCATCCCATCCAATATCAACAGACTTGAAGCTGCAACTGCAAATAGGAATGCTCAAATTGAAACCATTGGCAACTCCTTTTGAGACAGATGAATTTAATATTCAAGCTGACACTTTTGCTTGCGTTAATACGTTCCCAAGTCCCAACCATCTGTTGATAGTTTAGGTTGTGTCATTCAACCCCAAGATTGCCACCAGTAATAGTCACCAAGTATGTTACCAGTAGTCATTGCAGGAACAGTGTCCTTCACGGAAATGATGAAACCGAGTACGATCTCTGATGATTACTTCTCGATTATAAACCCCAGAAACAAACTTAGCAAAGTTATGGCAATCAACACAGATGCGGAGATTCTTGGCTATTCTGATTGTTGTGCCAGGTGGTGTTGCAAGAATTCCAAAAGCAATAGCTAACTTCTCACTGTGATATGGAAGTGCATATCCCTTTTCTTCTGCACTCAGATTGTGCAGTTCAGATGTTATTTCAACAACGTAACCAGCAATCTTGAGCTGCTTATTAATCTCATCCAGCATCTCATAAATCTCATCTTTTTGTGGATGAGAAACATCATCCACAACAAACTCATGAATCTCACCTTTCAGTTGAATTGAACTACAGCCAGGAGTTGTCTGGATTCCTTTCTCCTTCATAAACTTCCTCAATTCAGTTACCTTCTCCCAGTCCCCGACTGAGGAATATATATTCAACAATAAAACATAATCTCCAGCCTCTTGCGCCTTAAGTTCAATCAAATGCCCAACCACTCGTTCTCCAAGTGTAACATGGTGATGAATCCTACAAGCCCCTAATAAGGTCCTCCATACCTCTGAATCTGGCTTAACCTCCATCAACATTATAAGCTGATAAGCCTCATCAAGCTTGCCAGCACGACCTAAAAGATCAACCATACAACCATAATGATGAATATTTGGAGCTATACCGAACTCCTGGGTCATTCTATCAAAAAACATCATTCCCTCATCAACCAATCCGCAATGACTACAAGCAGAAAGAACTCCAGTAAAAGTTTGATCGTCAGGCAAAACACCTGTTCTTTGCATTTCTCCAAATGCATCAATAGCTTCTCTCCCATATCCATTCATTGCAAAACCAGAAATCATAGCACTCCATGTGACCACATTTTTATTGGGCATATTCCTAAACACACCATAAGCCTTCTCCAAACATCCACATCGCGAATACATTGCTATAAGAGAATTGCAAAGATTCGTTTTATCATCATATCTATGTTCTTGAATATAAAGATGAACCTTTTCACCAAATTCAAGTGCACTTAAGTTTGCGCAAGCCTGAAGCAGAAGCAAGCAGGTAACATCATCTGGTTGACACCCAAACTCACCACTTATCATTCCATCAAACAAACCCAAAACATCCCTAGTCTTATGGTTTCTTATAAAGCAAGAAATCAACACATTCCAAGCAACAGTATCTCTGCGAGGAATTTCCTCAAACACTTTACACGCTTCATTACCCTTCTCACAAAACGAATACAAATCCATCAAACTAGTGAGTAATAAACCATCTGACTGAAACCCATCTCTCAAAATCCTTGCATGAACCTGTATACCACCCGTTAAAGAACTAATTCTAACAAAACACTTAATAACAAACGACAAAGATAATGGATCAGCAAGTACACCTTTTTTTCTCATCTCCTGGTACAAATAAAATCCATTAATGGGTGAATCGCTCATGGAATAAGCTCTTATCATTATGTTGTACTGGAAAACAGATGGGTTTGCTATTTGAGAGAAAATTTGGCGGGAATAGATAATATCTTGAATTGGAGAAAGGGCTACACGTGACAAGAAAGGGAAATAAATTGTGTGTTCTTGAGTAAGACATCTGCGGATGAGTTGGGCATGGATTTGGAGCAATTGGGATTTTTGGGTGCATGATCTTATGACGGATATTAAATTTGATATCGGATGTGAGTTTTGAATCATCACTTGGTCTCCTCCTCTGCTGTGCAAGTATTCAGTTAGTGATACTATTATGCATCCAAATTAAGAATAAAAAAGATGGACGCTGATGGCCGCCCGCGCAAAAACAAAAAAAAAAGGTTAATTAATATTTATTTTTTTGAATTTTAATTTTTTAAAAACTTTTTTAATTTAAAACCTAAAATACACCCCAGTGAACTGGTTATGTAATAATTTAAACATTAGTAATCTGTAAATAATTTTTTTAATTTTTTAGTAATATGATTCTTAAAAAAATTCAAGTCAAAAAAAGTAAAAGTTAGAGATATTACTGTAAACTTCACTACTCGCCACAAAAAATCATTTTCCAAAAAAATTAAAGTCTTGGATCACTCTAATCATAACAATTGGGACATCAGGGTCCCAACCTACCTCCTCTCTCCCCTTATGAAAAAACTGACTACTTTAATTAATATTTTTCTTCCTCCATTAAACTAGAATAAAAGAGAAATTATCGTGATACATACATGTCACATATTATAAAAATGATCTTATTGCTTATATCACAATTCGTAAATGTTACCCAAAAGTTATCTTATATGTTATATTTTACGGTTTAATTTCTGGTTTGATTTATCTCATTTTTATTGATAAAATATAAATCACTTTAATTATATATTATAAATTCAAACATAAAAATGCAATGCATCAAATGTTGATAAGAATTTCTTAAATTTTATTAAAATTTTCATAATAAGAGATTTTATATTTAAATTTTCATCTAGATTTTTAAATCAGTGTTAGATTAATTTTATATACAAGAAGAAATTGTGGTCATGAAATAAAAAAATTTTGCACCCAATTTGATATGGTAACTTATCATTGCATAAGAAAAAATAAACATGTGAAGAATTAGGGAGGGTGACCATATGATACCAAAATGGTGACCTGAGTAGAACTTGATTCTCCTACTTTTGTTGAGTTACACACTAAAATTGTTGATAGAACTTGATCATCTATCAACAATGATCGATTTGCATATACAAAAATCAAGCAAAAGTTGGAAAAACACACGATAAAAAAAAGGGGCAAATCTGGACAGCTAAAATGGCAAGTCCGGACTAAGACTTTCGAACATCAGAGTGTTAGCATAGCCAACTGGGTCATCCAACAGGGATTTAATTTCCTCGTCATCTTCATTTATCATCGTGGTCTCATGATGAGCAACCTGGCCAGCCTCTAAACTTGCATGGCTGCTGCCACTAGAAGAAGAACCATTATCTGCCATCCCGACTAGCTTTCTCTTCTTGTAATTTGCCTTAAAACAGGCTTGTCTTAGCCTCTTTGTTTTGTGCTCGAGCTGCATATCAGGCATCTCCTCCAGCAACTTCCTTTCCTTCTCTAATATTCCAATTGCTTCTTGGAGCTTTCCTTCACCCTCTTGCCCTTCTACCTTCCTCATTTCCTATATAAACAAGCATATATTTCACATAACATATTGCAAATTAATCAATAAACTCAAAAGATCACATAAATGTATTGTTACCTGAACATTTTTTATTAGTGTTTGGAGGCTTATCAGCTTCCTGTGTGGCCACCTTTTGATACCCAATTCTCTGCATCTTTTCTTCAACAGGGTCAGCCCCACATTGAGTTCTTTGGCTGCTTGGGTTATGGGCATGTAGAAGTGTTTTGCTATTGCTTCTCTTGTCAAAGCTTTTGAAATACTGTTATTCATGTTTTCTTCTCTGCATTTTCTAGAATTCCTTGCTTCCTTCAGCTCTCTGGCACTTGAAGATTCCATTGTAACAGTACTGTCGCACAAGAGAAGCATCTGTGGCTCAAATAAGGAGCCCAACTCATTCCAAACACAAAGTCCATTTATATCATCTGCAACATTAATAGATACACAGTGACTATAAGATATATCTGGTTGATGAATACATGGTGAAAGTGAAGGTGATGATCGAATTAAAAATTTATATACATGAGCATGCTAACCTTGAACAATAGTAGGATTTTGTTGAAGATTCAATGAAGCCAACAGAGGATCAGAAGCAATGGAACTCTCCATCATCTGAGGGCACACATCAAGAAAACTCTCTTGTAAAGGCAATTCGTTTTGCCAATTCATCATCGAACTGTAAGCACTTCCAGTACTGTAGAACAAAAACAAAATCTACTTAATTTCATTGAAAAAAACAAAAGCTAGCAAGCCATATTTAACTGTTCAAAACCTTGTTATATTACCAGAAATCAAAAGAGGCAAAAGGGTCTTCTTCTTTAGCAACCATTAAATCATATCCCCATGCACCCTTATGCAATGAATGACTTTCCATGTTTGTACTTAGGAAAAAGCAGTGAAAAGAAGTATGTTTCTTGTTTTCTGTAATGGCTAATTACACGCAGGAGATGGTTAATTAGTATCAGAGAATAACAATTGCATCAAAAGGGATCAAAGGAAGAAGATGAGCCACACCGTGACAGAGGTATATATATATATATATATATAGGAATCTTAAATGAATCTAATAAAAAGAGATCAAGTAGTGGGAGATTGTGCGCCGTCGCATGATATAACTGGCCATGCATCATTCATGATTTATGAATAATAATAATAGCATTCATAATTCTCATTTATTTTTGAGAGTTACAATACAAATTACATTAATTACTCTCTTTTTGCTCTATTCAGATAAAATACTTACTAATATTGGATTGAATTAAATGATAGAAAGTGGGATTAATCTTAAATTAAATTTGAACTTCACACCGTACAACTATTTAATTTTAATTATTGGTGGAATTTATCATATGTAAACTTAGGTTAATTATATATATATATATATATATTGAATACAGTAAATCTTCAGGATAGAAAATTGATTTATGTTGTGGGCAGTGGATATTTTGTTGGTTTAAAGGGGTTGCGTAGGTAAACCTGAATGCATGGAAGCCACATGTAAGTAGTGGTAGGAGGCTAGTAGCTGCCATTTTAGAGCATATCAATAGAAGTAATGATATAGTATATAGAAGTTGGGAGCGTGCATGGGTTGCTATTTTATCTTCTCCACTTCGATAAGGCACTAAAAACTTAGCTAAATGACTCCTCACCCTCAACTTCATCGACAAGCATAAACCGAAATCCATCACTAACTAGTCTTAATCATAATCATTATCACCCTTCTCCTGGAAAATGGAATAATTATTACCTCAGCCACCCTTCTTTCACCCCTCTTCAATAATTACACTTCCATCATCCCAATTCACACACACATTACACATACATAACAACCGAAAAATAAAAGAAAACACAAATTCCAGTTCAGTTACTTTCTTTTTTCTTTTTTCACTGGAAATAAATTAGTGAGGGAGTTACTTGTGGCATGATTTATTGCTACTAAAATAATCAAAATTTATGTCTTCCTTTATTTTAAATGAGTGGCAAATTAGTTTAATAAAAAGAGATAAATCTAAAGGGATAGAATCTATCCCAAATATTTTGGCTAGAAATATTAAATTTTGGCTAGAAATATCAAATTCTTTATAAATTAACTAATAGTATAACCTTATTCCAAAAAAAAAAAAAACTAATTGTATGACCTTATATAACTAGGAAGGAATAAATTGATGGTAAAGGAGAGTGGCAAATTAGATCATTATTGTATTATCAGCAAGGAGAGAGTTACTGTAGCAATTATTTATTAGCAATTACCACTTCTTTAACCGGGTGCAAAGGCAATTGGCAGTTTATTAATGAAATGTTTTATACATTTAAAAAAATGAAAAGGATAATTATATGTGTTGCTACTAGTAACACTTTAAGAAATATACTTGGGGTATTTTTAAAATAACAAAAATATAATTAATAAATTAGTTACAAAATATGTGTGACATGATAGATTCATCTATTTTTTTTATTATGTTTTTAGATTCCATCATTTTAATTAATTGGTCAATTAAAATAGATGTTCCTGGACTAATATATATAATTTTTCCTATATTATGAATCTAATGGGAATAAAAATGTAATTTATATTTTCAAAAAAATTTATTGTCCTCTAATACTTATAGACTATGTGTTTAGATTATATCATTTTAATTAATTGTCCAATTAAAACAGGTGCTTCTTAACTAATATGTAATTTTCCCTATATTATGAAACTAACAAGAATAAAATTGTAATTTAAAAAAAAAAATTGTCCTCTAATACTTGTAGACATCGCTGCGTCCAAATGAAAATGTAGTTGTATTCTTGTTGTAGCTGAAATTGTGAAAAGACACAAACTTCAGAAAATTACTATATGTTTTGAACTTGGATATATGTTTTGTACTTGGAGAGTTAACTGCTTTTGGTCTATCTATTATCCAGCTTCTTCAAATCATCTGGAATAATGCAATTCCAGGTACCTTAGTTTTTCATATATTTCATATTCAAGCTCAAACTTCAGGGGAATTTTGATCAAACTATAATGAACCTCTTTATTTTGAATCTCATTTAAGCAAATTTAAACTCAGAACTGAAAGAGGGAACTGTTCTAATATCTAACCGACAATATATATCATATATATAAACTTGTATATATCATTACGCAAAGCGGTTAGACCATGGTTGAGTAGTCCAATGGTAAAAATTTCTTTCATGGTGCTGCAAGATCATGAGTTCAATCCCAGACACAGGAACGAAATTCCCCTCATTTGTCCCAAAAATAAAAAGGCGGTTAGAGGAAGGAAGAAGAGCAGTAATGGAAAAAGCATAATTCAAATGGGCAAAGATGGAATAGCCAACATCATTCAGAACGATACATTTTAACGATCAAAACTAGGACAAAAATTGTAGCTTAGCAAGGTAAAACAAGGAGGAAGACAGGAGATGCTTATTTTTCCTTTTACTTATCTTTTACCCAGGTGAAAGGATTGTATCAGTTTCTTGATTTACCACCTCTTCCATGGCCGCGTCCTCGGCCTCTGCCCCGACCACCTCTTCCTCCACTGCTGCCACCACCTTTCCCTCCATGGCCCTTGCCATTTCCATCGAATTTTATTTTCATGTCCTCTGGCAAGGGAAGTATTTTATCCACACACTTCCTGAAGCTGAAATCATCCATAGTATCATTTTCCCTGATAAGGAAGAAGCATCGGCTCTTCCACATTGGATGGTATTTAACTTGGAAAGCTTTGACTCCAGCGCCAATCTTTTTGTCAGGCTCAGAATGGCCCTTCTTAAGCAAGTCCAACAACACCATGTGTTCGTACTGCAATGTTTACCACCAACCAAAGACACATCAATATGATGTTACATACAATTGAACAATTACATGCTCCCATTCTCATGTATGAGTATGACATCAATTACAACAAGAAACATTATGTTCATGCATTTGGGAAGAACAATCCACCCCAGACAAAGATAACAGCATTGAGATAGGATAAATTGGGGGTGTTTTTACCAAAATTTCATGCCTTTAACAGTCACATTATCGACACTAACAAACAATGCAGGTCTAGAAAGTTACACGTCATGTCAGACTTAAGATAAATGCTTGTACGATTACAAGTTAAGAAACTTCAATGATTTTTGGATTCGAGGACGCAAGAAATTCAACAGACAAACATCTAAGAATTTCAATGTGTCTACAGGCAAGTCAGCAACAGAGGAAGGGATTCTAATTGGTGTCGATATCTTCACACATCCAAAAAGTAGCCATGGTTATATTCACACTAAACACAGCAACATGGGCAATACTGCTTTTTTCACTACTCTCCTTGTGCCCTGATCAATTAGACCCTATGTTCAACAATTCAGATCACAGGACTATACATATCACAATTAGCCAAAAAACATTAAAATTTAATGAAATTCAAATGCAATTCTACTCGAACAACATACCAACTTCAAATTAATTTCAATACAGAACCCAAAGTTGCTAACTTGCAACTAAAAACTCCAAAAACTGCAATTTTTCCCCATTTGAATTCACAGAAACTATTGCAATATAAAAAAAAATTTTACCTTGTTAATTTTGAGATTAGGAGGCCAATAATGAAGAAAATTGTAGAAGTAATCAAACATTTCCACCGAAGATCCGAAACTCTTCGGACCCAAGCTAACCGGACCCGTTTCCGCCTTCTCCTCCTCATTATCGCCTTCGCCTTCACCTTCGCCTTCGCCTTCAAGCTTCTCCAATCGCTTCTCTTCCACAGACTTATCCACCTTCTGCTTCTTTGAAACGTCGTCATTTCCATCCGCCTCTTCCTCATTCTCCCTAGCTCGTTTCGCGCCGTTAGCAGCTGATTCTTCGACGACATCCATGTCTTCTGTGGCTGCTGAGACAACTCGATCCTGGTTGGCTTCGGTGGGCTCGGTTTCTGCCATTACTAGTAGTAGTATTATGCGAAGAATAAGAAGAGAGAGCTAAAACCCTAATTTAAACCTCTGCACTGCAATGAGAATTTAATTTAATTTTTATAGTGGTTGGTGTATTTGGTGCGGACATTACAAATATACCAAATGGTTGGTCCAATCCAAATTATATGGGGCTCTTAGTTATAACTAAAGGCCTGTGTATTGTCACTATCTTTGGATTACCTCATTACCATATCGAAAATTAAATAGTCTAATAATATAATTTCTTTTAAAATATTAATAAAATATTTTATTTAAATATAAAAGTATTTTATTTTTTTATTCTTTGCATTTCATTTGTTTTACCTTTTTATTATATATTTACCAAACAAATGATTTATGTGCATTTAAAAAAAATTAGTATCATTTATTGTAAAATTATAAATTTTAAAAATTTTACCGATGATTGAGTATTTTAATAGTGTAATTTCCTTTTAAGGCATGTGTTAGTTAAGAATTCGATATTTACTTTTCATTTCTAGTTTAAAAAAATATATAATTTTTTGTAACTTTTTTATTCTATCGTGTGATTAGTTTGCTTTTGTAGGAGTCATTATTAATAATTGTTAGTATTTTTTTCAATTATTTTTATAAACATCATAAAATAGGTCCTACAAATTTAAATATCCATTAAAATAAATCTTTTGGTGGTGAAGAAATATCAATTGACAATCTCTCCCCAAAAAGTGAATGTTGTTGCCACTTAAAACTTAAGTTCAAGTCTCAAATATTTAAAGTTTTTTTTATACTAATATACGGTATATTAGTGTATGAAAGGAAAGAATATATATATACACTCATAAAGAAACGAATACACCTTATTTATCAAATTAAGATTTGAATCAAGAATCAAAAATTTTCAATTTGTAAATCGATAATTGAATTAAATTGTAAGATTCAATTTATATTAATAATATTAAATTAAAGACAATATACTTAATGTAAAAAATATATTTCATATAATGTATTGCTTAATTTTAATATATATTACTTAATAATGCTCATTATTAAAAATTTATAATAATATAATACATTAAATATGATAAAAATAATAAAATTTACCATGATCATCATATATATCTTTACGTAAAAAAAGAAAGTCAAATATAAAAACTAATATTATAAATATATTAATAGTTCTTATATCCCATAAAAATCATTTGAAAGTGGAAACAACTAACTACTATGAAAGAAACAAATCATTAATGAAAAGAAAAATAAAAACCTAAATTAATATTGCTAATCTTCCAAATTAAAGGAAAAAAAGAATTATAATAGGATTTACAAAGTTAATTATATTTGTTAGCCACACTTAAGTTCAAGAAATAAATGTGAAAAAGAAATTCAATTACTTAATTATATAGTTTCTTAAATAAAATTGGTTTTATTAAAAATGTAAGAATAGTTGAAAATCGTAAATTCATATTGATTTTTACGATTCACCATCAACATAGCCAATATCTAAGATTGATTTTTTTTTTTAGCCTACTACAATTTTAGAGGGTAATAGGTAAGAGGGAAAACTCGATACCAAATCTCTTTATATGTCGATAAAGGCTTTGACCTAACATTATATCTATTATATTGGAGAAAGCTCAGACCAAATAGCTTGGAGCATTTCTATTTTCACTAAAAATTAAACCTATTATATACGAAAATTAATATTTTAAAGGCTTGAAAAATAAGGCATGAGTCCATTTTTGTTTAATAATACTTCAAATCCGACTTTGAAGGTAAAAACATGTTAAATTTCATTAAGCCCCAATTTCAACACTATGCTCTCTATGAAATCTTTGTTCCTTTCCCCATGCACAAAATAGAGAGAAAAAAAAAAGTGCATAACTTTTGATCACCATGTATAGGTTTAGAAATATAAAGAATATATTTGTGCATTGGATGCGATTTGCAGTTTCAAAAACCTATAGCCAAAGACTGCATCACCTCAAGAGGGGCTCAAAGACTTGCACAACAACGTAAAAGAATATTTAATCAATAATATTTTGAGAATTGGTCGTTTATACATATATATTTTAATTCCCATAATCAATATCTAAAATTTAATGTTTAAATATTATTGACCATATATATATATATATAAGCAAGCCTTTAGATTAATTCTAGAAGGTCAAAATAATAGGAATATTATATATGTATTTGTATATAAAAATATATATCATATATATATTTAAATTAAATTATGCACTAAACGTTTGAAAGAATTTAATTTAATTATATATATGATATATATTTTCTATTTTAAATTCAAATATATTTTAGCTAGCTATTAGCATTTTTGTGCCTAATTAATAATTTTGTGATTTCAATTAGATTTTTACTAAAGCAACCGAACTAAAATTATTAAGAATTTAGGTCACTTAGTTATACATTAAAACTTTTAATTTGGTTAAAACTTCTAAAAATATTAAATAATGTTATTGATATTTTCATAATTTTGCTAGTTGATAAATAAATTAAATAAATTTAAGCATTTTTGTCTTAATTATAAGTATGACTTATTGTAGCTTTAGGATTGCATTAATAATAATATATTTGGTTAATAAAATTTTTTTTAGTATACTTTTTTATTTATTAATTTTTTTATATATTAAAAGTTGCATTAATTACAAATATTTAATTGAAATTTTAAATTAGTGACATTACAAATTTATTATTTAGGCATAGAAATTCTAGTAGCTAACTAAGACATTTTTGGATAAAAAAGGTAAAAATGATTATATATATATATATATATAATTTTTATTACACATATTTTTAAAATTATACACATTTTTGTTAATAAAATTTTATTAGAAAGTGATGATCTATATTTCTAATTAGATAAAAATAATGAAAGAATTTAAGATTTTAATTATTAAGTTAAAAAATTTAAAAATGAGAACTTATTTGGCTAAAAATGAAATTTGTAAGGATTTAATTGGTATAATTTAAAAATATAAGGATCCAATTATATATTTTATAAGAAATTATTAAACATGGTATTAAAATATAAGAATTGAAAATTTGACAGAAGAAATCAATTAATTGAAAATAATAGTTGAGGGACTTAATCAAGCAAAATAGATATTTAGGGATGAAATATGAAAAATTCAAAAAGCTTGGAGACCAAATGGTGTGTTTAGTTAGTAACATTTTTAAACGATGTTTCAGGTTCAATTGTGGTATATACATTACATTAAATTAGTTGTTGAAACAAAAGCTTGTACATTTATATAGGTAGCTTTGTAAACTTCAATATCCTAGAATGGATTTTTCACTCTTGTCTCATGACAAGCTTTGCCTATCTTATCTTTTTATAAGCTCATGTGTTGTCCTTGGTTCTTGCAATGGAAATTCAGTTCGCTAATATGATGTTGATAGAGGAGGAGGAGACAAGTGTGGTTGTGGAGGAGGAGGAGAGTGCAATAATCTCGAAGTCTTTTCATTAGACTCTGGTTGGTCATTTTTTAACAGATCGTAATATAGACTTCACTTCAATGAAAAATATGATGGCGTCTTAATGGAGGCCTGTCAAAGAAGTCTACATTAAAGATTTAGGTAATGCTATGTATCTTTTCTAGTTCTTTCATAAATTGGATATGCAGAGAGTTATGGAAACGGGGTCTTGGACTTTTGATAGACATTTGCTCATCCTTAAAAAACTAAAGACGAATGAGCAGCCAACGAAAGTTATTTCAGATCCACTGAATATGTGGGTTCAATCTTTTGACCTTCCAGTTGGGTTTATGTTTGAACATATCGACCAGACAATTGAAAAATATGTAGGGACTTATGTTGAATCTGATCCAAAAAAATTTTGATGGGATCTGGCTAAACTACATGCAGATTTATATTTCAATACCAATGGGCAGTCCTTTGAAAAGATGTATGAAACTGAAGAAGGCAAGAGGTGAGTGGTTTTGGGTTTCTTTTAAATATGAGAAGCTTCCGACTTTTTGTTTCTTCTATAGAATCTTAGGGCATATAGATAAGTTTTGTGCCAAACTTTATAATCTTCCCAATTGACCAACGAAGATGCCTTATGGTGAATGGTTAAGGGTCTTAAAAACCTGAGGGAAGAGCTTGTTTGGCAAAAAATGGCTTCACATATTAGTTTTGAAGACGGAGGAGGGAGGTGGTAACGGTGGTGGTGACAGTATGGTCATTGACGAGTCCGATCAGAAACCAAACATGGAAGGCATAAATTCTGAGCGTCATGGCCATGATTATAGGGATGATCCACAATCTCAAACTATTGTTAAGAGTAGGGCAAAGTTGGTGGCTAAACTGAAGGGCTTAGATAGTATAACTGAAATAGAAGGTGTAATTATTTATGAGGTTAAAAGAAGGCGGGTTATGGAGGAATCAAAGGTGCTTAATAGGCTAGCTGGGAGCCTAAGTGTTAATGAGGGGAATGGGTCAAAAAACAAGTTGAAGGCAGGTCCTGATTCTTAGGCCCGCCCAGCCCAATGAGTTTTCTTAGCTGGAACGATCGTGGGCTTGGGAACCCACATACTGTTCGATTTTTTACAGATTTAGTTCATTCTAAGTAGCCCAAATTGGTTTTCCTTATGGATTTGATTGATAGTAGTAAAATTGAGCTTTATTAGAGATGCTTTGGGCTATTAGGGTTCTTTCATTATTGATAGTGTCAATAATAGAGGGGGACTTGCAATGCTGTGGAAGGAAAGTGGTAAAATTCTGACGTACGAAATCCGCAAGCGTACGAAATAGTTTCAAGTAGCAAAATAAGATATCGTCCCACAAAGATTGTTCAAACTGAATATTGACGTACTAAAAGTGTTTATTTGTTTAAACACCGAATTTTGGTTTGAAAATCAAGTAAAAATAAATAAAACAAATTTAATTAAAACTTAACAATCAAATTAAAGGATAGGGTTCTTATTATTATTTCAACCTTTTCTAAAAATTAATTAAACATCTAAGTCTTAAACTAATCTTAATTCAATTTGAAAGCATCTTTAAAACCATAGATTTTCCTCTCAGATAAACCTATAATTAATTGAGTAGAATTAACACCTAGTTTACTAGCTCTCACTAACTAAATTTAAACTCAATATAAAGTCCAGCTTTTTAATCAATATTAGCCACTTAAAT
>CATIWK010176101.1:0-14838 GCA_949634005.1 Mallotus japonicus
TGAGTCTCCGATTTGAGGTGGATTGTTGAGTTACTGGAAAGATGGAAATCAAGCCAAAGCATAAGGGATAGGTTTGCTCGGAGTATATTTGCTCATACAGAGCACAACAGCTGGCATGGAGCAATTTTTCTCCGGCAATGACGGCTTACTACTCTTTGTGAACCATGGAGCATGGTCCAGCAGATTATGTATTTTTTCTTCTTTATTAATCGCCATCAGAACCCTATTTTGCTCCTGGAGCTTGATCCTTTGGTTCCCAAATTCGATAGATGTGCATTTGCTATTTGTTTTGTTGAAGGAACCATAGGAAAAAGTCTCTGCTTGAGCTTGCGGTATTGCAGCGAAGATCCATGGCGGATCTTTCCATTTGTGATGAAGATCAAAAGACCCGAAGTTGATGTTGATGGAGGACCTGAAGTTGTTATCCACTTGGTGCAGCTGGTGGTGCGACTTTAACACAGCAAAATAAAAAAGCAAAAGCTGAAAAAACACTCTCGTTTTCGCCATGGCTATAGACCAAAGAACAATCGAAGAGCGATCTAGATTGAAGAGCGATCTAGATGAAAGTGCAGTGATGAACTAGTATTGAAGATCACATCTCAAGACTAAGATACATTCATAACACTCACAGAGGAGACTATAACTCAAGACTAATTATTGTAACTCACTTGAAGATCGACTCTAAATCTAGAGCGAACACACTGAAAGATCTACTCTGACTCAAGAGCAAGCTCTAGAGAAGAGACTGATTAATTTGAATGTTAAATAATCACATTTTTAATCATGTAATATGAAATTTAAAAAGAAGATAAAAACATAATCTATTTAGAAGGGTATTTTTTATCAAAATTAAAATTAACTTGAATTCTAGATTTATACCAAACACAATATAACAAAATATGTAATTCATTTCAAATGAATTTCACAAACTATTCATTTAAACCAAACACACTTTATTAATAAAAATTCATTTAGAAATGAATTCCATTTGGAATTCATTTTCAAATGAAATGAATTCCTTGGTGAAATTGAACCGAACAAGGGCTAAACCATTTATTTCTGCAATCATCCGGTGATTTGCTTCGATTGTCTTCTTGCCCCTGGGCTTAATAACAATTAGTTGTTATAAAAAAAAATCATAGATCTTCTAATAAGCAAATATTTTGCATCCCACCCCCACAACAATAGCCACGTATTTGGCATATTTCCTAATTAGATTAAGGTAGGCTTAGCCAAACCATCCAGATCCCATATAAGGCACTGTTTTTGTTTTTGTTTTAATGAAGGGTATTTTTGAAACTTTAAGAATCTAGTTGTAAAAGAAAAATCTTTTGGGCTTAATCATAAAAAAAAAATGAAAAACTTTTAACAACTGGTCTTTTACAATAAAAAACACCTATTCCATACCCTTCGCCAAATTCCACTCAAACACTATGTTCTCAACTTTCTTTCAGGGGAAATGGACGGGGGAAAAATCAATAGAATCAAGCATGTGATTTTATAAGCCAAAATCCACTCATAATCTTTATGATCGCCTGACAAGTACAAACCCCACCAAGATAGAAAGGAGAAGGAAAAAAATTGCGACCAAAATGTTGAAGTTGAAGGATTTGGTAGATCTCCTGCTGTGAACCAAACCACTCGCATCGATCTTTTGGTCCTTCTCTAATGAAGAGCTTGATGCATTATGGCATTGGCCAGGAACTGCAACATCCCAGAAAGATTTAGCAATTAGTGTTGGCGCTTCTACCTCAGGCTGGAGAATTGTTGAGGCATCAGCTGGAGCTTCCATGGACATCAACTCCACACAATGATCTTTTAGAACCTAAAAGATAAAACGTGAAGAGAACTCTGCTCAAAACATTGAAAAAATAAAAAATAAAAACAATGCTATTACGACAACAATGCTTTACATAAATTCAGTGCTGGATCCTGGAAGCAAATATAATAAAAATGATATCATGCTCGCAAACCTCAAGTGTCTCAGATGGCTGTAAGTAGTCACATATATATGTACCACCCAACCAGGGAATAAATACTCTTCGTGGAAATGCAAGATTGCATGATTTCCTGTCATACATTGTCGAATAGCAAAAAAGATGAGCACAGGAGGTCATATTCTGGAACAAAAATAGCCAACTTTTTTAAAGTAGAAGTTCACAAAAGGAAAGATTATTCAACTCCCTGGTTTTTACCACTAAGCAAGCTAAAGATGCAGCAAGAATAAGGTTCCAAGGACATTGAATATGTAAGATACATCTTAGATGTACATGAATAACAGACTGGATTGCAGCACAATAAAAGCTAGCGGTACTCGAAGAAAAGTTCCTATATTCATCATGGCTGCCTTCTACATGTTATAAACTACATGACAAATGCAGTGCCTTTACGTGTATGTATGTGTGGTTCCTATGTGAGATTCCATTACAATCCATTCAGGTCAAGCATTGACAAATGATTTAGGTTGTATTACAGACATAGAGTACCATGTGAGAAATCTTCCTGATCTGACATCTATGCAATCTAGACAGGTAAAAAAATGTTCCCCAAATGACACTTAAAGAGAACCAGAAATACTAGTGCTACCAAATAGATATGTATGACTAGAAACATTAAACAGAAAGACAAGTCTAAAACCAGTACCCCAGATAATGCTGACACATTTACTGTTAACATTTAAAATACTACTAATATTACAGCTGGTTCACCTCAATACACGCAGGACAAGTCTGGAAGCAGGCTTCTCAAACGCTTTTTCTTGGCTTGCTTCCTGAACATCATCATCCACTGGACCCAGATCTTCATCTGCTTCATCACAGATGATGTCCAGTCTGCTTTGTAGACTCCTGATGATATCATCCTGAAAACAGGATATGTAATCCATGTATTGTACAAGAAAAGAGTAACAACCATGAAGAAGGGAGCAAAAATAATTTGCCAGTGATTGCAGAAAGTGTTCAAGTAACACATATTTCCAAAAATTTAATTCTCCTGTCTAAAACTTGAAACAGTTCACATGGTTCATCAAATTAGCGTAATTTTTTTCACCAGGGCAGACGAAAGCGGACAGATAATACTGCTCTACCAAGGAAAGAAGGTGGCGTAATTTGACAAAAAGTGAGATGTCCCTATAGAAATTCATGGGAGCCTTCTAAACGTGCAATAAACATGTGTAAAAACTAGGGAAACAAAAAATGTCAAGAATGCATATTTGCATCGAATTCACTAACATGCTGCACTCAACTAGTTCAGAAATGCCCTTGACACTTCACAGTCAAAGCCAAGACACATCTTCCTTGAAGAATCAGTACAGAACCATTGAAAAAGCAATTCCCCAAAAATTTTGAAGAAGATAAAAATTTTCATTATCCAGTACAGGTACAGAAAAAAAAAATCCATTAAAAACCTTTATATCAGCGACTGCCTGTGAAACTGGTTCTTTTGAATTTGAATATGCAAAAGAGCTTACAGACCCGCTGAACTTAAGAACACCAACAACATCCTTTTGCCTGCATGCTTTATAGAAAAAACAATTTATTCAAGTTAGAAACAACAATTCAAAGCAACATTAGAAATTAACTTGTCAAATATCTTAAAGTGCTAACACACCTTCACCCAATGTATTCTTCATGAATGGCAGAAGCAATTCAACTTCGTGCAAAACATCAGTGCCATATGGTTCTTCATTAACAACCTAGAACCATACAAACTAAAGAAATAACTCTTCAAATGAAACTGTTGTGAAAACACCATATACAAATGTTTATAAAAATTCTCCCAAAAATGTGTATAACTATTGTCCATTCCATGCCAGCAAAATGAGCAATAATCTACCGTAGACTAAAGTTAGTCTAAGAGAATATAGGAACACATTAATTTTTGCTTCACTTTCATTTATCACTATATTTTTCTGCCATATGTCAGATCAGAACACAAATTTTCAGCACTCAAGTACAAATCTCATGGTGTGGTGCAGCTGCAGGTCTCATGCAATGTTGCGCCACCTCTTGGATCCAAGTTTCTCTTCTAAATGAATAAAATTACGATTAGGTGTTCAATACATGTGATATGTTTAGCTTTCTAGTTCTCATTCCAAATTCATGAACATAACTACCATACAATATCAAATTTATATCTCAACAGAGACACATAGATTTCCACGATATGTTAGTTTCATAATGAAGAAACTTTTATAAGAAATGTTGTGAGATACATATATAAGCACGGATAGATTTAGTATATCAGATGTATATTGCTTTCACATAACAATTCAGAGAAAAATGAAACAAAAATCAGTAATGTTACATTGCTTCTCACCAAATTTCCATCAATTAACGCCTTTGCACCCTTTAGTACTTTTGCATGAACAGAGATTTCATGTCGAAGAATTGCACTCAATGTTGAGGCATTTGACGCATTTTCTTGACATATGGGCAGGCTGGTAAAACATAGCTTCAACATTAGTGCTAGCATTGGTTGCTTCAGAAAAATTAAATAGCCAAAGAACCAAAAGCATAGGAAAACTTTTGCAAATTATAACACAGTATTCTGCAACAGAATATCCTGATACCAAATTTGACCTACAGAATTAGTCATGACCATTTCATTGACCTTGTTATAAGGATTTTTCGAGGTAATAAAAAATGTAAAGATGTGATTCGGTCACATGTTAATTTAGCATCAATAAAGTCGGTGGACTGAACGTTCATACAATCAATCCATTCAGATTTCATTCAATTTTTTATTTTCTATTATATGAAAGATTTAATCCTCACAGATTCTGATAATACCTGAGTTCAAAGTTGTATGTGCACCTAAATTTCTGAAGGGAACTTAAAACCCTTCCCATTTTGAAATCACAAGGTCGTATGCTGCTTGATGTAATATTTGAAGATAACATACAATTACGACACGTCCACCTATACAAGTTTAAGATTATGGTCAGCTCACAAACTGAAAGCATAACAAGTACACTAAAATAACATGTGAAATAGGATTGCATTAAGAATACCTCCTGGGGCTATAACATATATGAACAAGCAACCGTTCATCCCAATCAGTCTCTGAAACAGGTGCAGCATCTGCAACGCCCTTTACTGTCTGCAAAAGCTATCCCGTTAATAATAACAACGTGTCAGTTCAATATGAACATGATTGTTTCAACATATTGAACTTGACCACAGCATAATTACGATACAATGTAACCAGTCAGTAACAAACTCAAAACTATCAATGTACATTTACAGTTCTAAATGAGAAAAGTCAAAAACCACCTGGCAAAGCGTCACAGTAGAATTCTTGAACGCAGCATCACTAACCCATACATAAATGCCAACCACCTTCATGCCACCCAATAACATTCTCGAAACCTAAATACGTAACCAAATTGAAAACCCAATAATTGAATTTCAAAATTAAGGAAATAAATGGGAATAAAAGCTCAATTAATAGACCTGGCGAGCATGCTCGGAGACCCAATCTGTATCAATGGTTAAAGTGGGAGAATCAGCAGCCACTGATTTTGATTTACAAGAGGCCCTTTTCTTGTCATCTTTAAATGTATCGATAAGCGAGCAAGCTGGCTCTCCAGCGTCGTTCGACGGAGTAGGGACTAAATCGTAGACGAAACCGCGGTCTAATGCAGAACTGAGCTTGCCTATAACCAGACCCACCTAATCAAAAAACGAAAAGACTTAAACTTTGTTATTGTTTTCAGTCTTTGAACGGATTGTGGATTAAAAAAGGGAAACATCAAAAGCAGACCTGAGACAGGAGACCAGATTGGCTGAGGCGATCCTCAGCTGAATTGAGTTGGGTTTCGTCTCCGATTACAGCTTTCACCATTACTTTGTTGCAATTGAATCGATTGGTAATTTGGGTAATGGATTTCGGACAGATAAATTCGATCTATTTAATCAATCAAAATCGTCGTCGTCTTCTTCAAAAAACTGTATACTTCTTCTTCTCCTCCTCCTCCTCCACTGTGGCACTGTTTATTTGGCGCGCTGAGCTGCGTGCGTATGGCCTCAACTCTCAAGCACCTGTCGTTTGGCAAAATTTTGCACTAGTGTTTTGGAGTACAAAATGCTCAAATTAATTTCTCATAATTTTTTTAACTAAATAGTGTCTCATACCTATAAATGTTTTTTTAATTCTTATTTATTGACTCTGATTAAGATTTAGATTGAAATTTTTCTAATTATTTTTTTAATTCTTTAAAAATAATTTTACATAGTGTAAAGATAAATAAATTATTTATATTTACCGAATATTTGTTAATTTTGACTTAATATTTACGGTAATACAAACTTTTTAAAAATTATAATACATACATTTACTTGAAAATAAAATGACAAAAACATAAATCAGTCATTCATTGATCCAAATGACAGGAGTTTATATTTTTTTTTTAAATAAGATTTCGAATTCAAATCTTATATATGAAGAAAATAAGTGTTGGGAAAGTTTCATCTTTTTATAGATCCACTCGCCTCAAACTTTAAATTAGTTAAAATCCTTATAAATATTAAATACTTGAAAAATCAAATAAAAACATAAATCAATACATAATTTTTAAAAATTAAAGTAAAAAATTATATTAGTGTCAAACATACTTTTATTTTTAAAAGTTTAAAATGAAACAAGCTTTAATTTTCTTAAATTAAATAATGAGTTTGAATATTGAACTAATCTTATAATTTTGTGTACAAACAAATATTTCTATAAATAAATTCAGTTGATGGGTTCAAAGGAATTAACATATCTACTATTTGCTTGTGAAAATATAATGAATGAAAGGGTTTTTAATTTTTAAAAAATAATTTTTATATTTTTACATTTTTACATCATAAATAAATAATTAAAATCATCCAGCACAAAATTGAAGACGTGGTTGTTTTTCAAAAATTTTGTCAAATTACATTTTTATTTATAAAAAATCATATTTTTTTAGCAGAATCCACATAACTCTTATTTTTTTTACATTTTCATGTTGACCCTATGAATTTAATAAAATATAAAAATATTTATTTAACCATTAAGTTTTAACCCATCATAATATTTTTATATTTTTATTTAATTCCTGCATTGGTATTATAATTTTATCAAATAACTTCTTTAATGTTTTACTTGTATTCTGTGCATTTATCATATACTAAGCTATAATTTTATCAAATAACTTCTTTAATGATTTTTAATTAATTGATTAATTTAAGTTTGAGTTTGAGAACATTTCCAGAAATGTAGGATTTATTTGAAAAAAAAAATTATGATTTAAAATTTGTTGATTTGTAAAATGATTTTGGTATTTGAAATGGTTGTGTATGGCTAAGGAGGAAGAAGGTACGGGTGAAAGAAAAAAGAATTTTTAGGGTTTTAATTGACATTTCTCTATTAAAAAATTACAGTTTGATACCAAAAGAAAATAAAGACTCTATCGTATGTTAAGTGAGGGATAAAAATAAAAAATATATATATAATTTTATATTTAAATGGTCAAAAAAATATAAGAGATATATGTGGTCCGCTCTATAAAACATTAAATGTGATAATGCACCTTTGCCTAAGAAAAAAATGAAGAGTCAAAATTGATAGTTGGTGACAAAGATGTACATTAGTGCATGCATACTTTTTATTTTTCTTACCATACATTATTAAAAAAAAAAAAAAAAATCAGCCACACAATCTAGTTAAGTAAAGTAATATTTTCTTAAACAACAAAATGAATCTCTGATGCTGTCTTCATTAGGTGGTACATTTTTTTTTTTGGTATTCACATGATTGAGTTGCAGCCTAATTATTAAAAAAAAAAGTATTTCATTTTTAATTTTTTTTTCCCCAGTGGAGTCACTTTCATGGAACCAAAACAAACTCTCTGTGAATGTTGCCATGATTTGATCCCAGACATCTTTTTTTCTTTTTCAATTGAACAACAGACACTGACCAACCCTTTTTTTGTATTTCATTTTTTTCACAATATATAAATTCATTATAGGCTCAATAAAATAATTCTGAGCATCATTGTGTTATTTATTTCACAAATACAATAGAGTTAATATTATCGAAAGAAAAAAAGAAGGATTAAGACTCTAATTCTTAATATGCCTTAAAGATGTTATATTTCGCGAACATTATTGTATCTTTTTACATTCAAATAAATGTGTAGAGTAATTTATTCATAATTATTTTTTAAAATTATACTATAAAATACATGTGAAATATAAAATTTTATTCACAAAACCATTACAATTTACATAATTTTGTTAAGTTTTTTATTAAAAAAAAATATATCTCAAAGAACGGTAAAGATTTACTTCAAAAATTTTAAAATAGCTGCATGCATACGAATTAAATTAAAAGAATCCCTTACCCACTTATCCACACCCTTTTAAGACGTGGTTTTCTGAATGCATTATTCAAATGGTGCATTAAATGCTAGAGATTTCCCATATGCTGAAGTTGAGGCACTATGCCAAAAGCTCATTGCAAAAAAATCTAGCTACTTGGCCTTAAAGCTATTATCGTTGTGCCAGACTGGAAAAGTTTCAACTCTATTTTTTTATTTATTTTTATAATTTAATAAATTTCTTAATATATAAAAATAAATATTTTACAAAATAATATTTATACTTTTTTTAGGAAAAAAAAACATATATTAGCTATAATAACTCTTAATTTTAGTGATTTGACTAAAATTCTACATAATTGTATATTTTTAGAAAAATAATATTAATATTGACGACTGCAGGCAGAGAGGCAGGCACATGGAAAAATCGCAATTGAAGGCATAACCTTTCACGCCTACCCTACTAATTATGCTGCCTTGTTCGCTAATCAAACCAACCAAACTCTGTCTTTGACCCCACCCACTTCTCATCCATATCTATAGCAGCCGCATTCACATTTTAATTCTAATAAAACAACCGAACAAACAGCGCCTCTCCTCCTCCTCCTTCTCCGTTTCCGTTGCTGCCAAACCCTAATCCTAAACATTATTCAGCCATGGAAAACGCATCCTACTCTTCTTATCCTGACTCCACTAACTCCTCTCCGCACTCTCGCGACGTCGACGAGACGCAGTCATTTGACGAGCTGCCCTCAAGTAATACTAATAGTCATAACTACAAAGTTAAATTCATGTGCAGTTACGGTGGTAAAATTCAACCCAGGTCTCACGATAACCAGCTATCTTATGTCGGCGGCGATACTAAAATCCTTGCCGTTGAACGCAATATTAAGTTTTCTCTTTTTATCAGCAAAGTCACTTCTCTTTGCAACGCTGACGCTGATCACGTCTGCTTTAAATATCAATTACCTGGGGAAGATCTCGATGCTTTGATTTCTGTGACCAATGATGAGGATCTTGAACATATGATGCTTGAGTACGACCGGTTGTATCGTGCCTCCGCTAAGCCCGCCAGGTTGAGGTTGTTTTTGTTTCATTTGAATCCCACAACTAGTTTTGGATCTGATGATGTCAAGTCTGAGCGGCAGTGGTTTGTGGATGCTTTGAATTCTGTGCCGGTCCAGAATCTAGAAGCAGCGCCGCCTCCGCCTCATCCGCCTGCGGTGGTGTCGGCTGGGAATGCGGACTTTCTGTTTGGATCCGAGAAGGTATTTTCGGCGCCGCGGATGACGGCACAGGAGATTTCTGGATCGGATGAGAATCAACAGATGCCGGATTTGCAGGCATTGCGGATTGCCGCTACTGATGAGCAGGATTTGAATAGAAAATTCGAGGAGGCGAATTCAAGGGTTTATGGCGTGGAGCATTATCAGCAGCAGAAAGTTGTTGGTAGAATTGCTTCTCCGCCACCAGGGGCGCAGGTTGCGATGCCGGTAATGATGCAGGTTCCTGCGCATTTCTTACAGGAAAGACACGTCATTCCTGGAAATGAGCAAACACTCTATCAAATTCCTTATCATCAGACGCCGACATTGAGACAGGTGACCGGACAAGTAGGTCAGGGGTATTATGGAATCCAGCAGCCGGTGTATAATATGGCCCCACCGTCAACAGCGGCAGTGGCTTCACTTCCACAACAAGCCCAGAAGGTTGGGGTTTATAGTGAAGGGATTGGAATGGTGCAGCAAAAAGTTGGCGTTGCCGAGCAAGGAGGGTATCTGCAGGTTGGTTATGATAGTGCGGGGAGGCAGGTGTATTATACTACTTCGCCAGCCGTATCAGGCCATGGCTGTGGCAGCACCAGCGACGGTGCCGGTGGTTGGGTTGGATAATAGGCAAGGTGGCGGCGGCGGTGGCACATTAACTCAAGATGGTAAGGCTCAGGTTGCCGGTGGTGCTAACAATGTAATGCATTGCTCCCACAAACTTCATCTGGATGATTTTGTGTTATATAATAAAAATTATTAGTTGGGGTTTGAAGTTATTACAAACAATAATCAAATGATTTTAAATTTACCTTGTGGAAAATGTTAGTTTGTTGTGTTGTAAAACTAACTTTGAGGTGACACTATTGTTTAATGTGTAGATTCTGATGATTAAGATTGTTGCACTAAACGAAACACTGTAATGCAGTAAATTTTCTTGCAGTTTGTGCTGGATTATACTTGGAATGATTTTTATTTTGGATTTGAGCTGTGATTTATGCAGGTTTAGGTGGACTATATTAAGGTATGTCATGGTTTAATGCTGAAAATTTGGCCTTTGGGTTTTTCTGGATCTTGAAATTTTTTATTCTGCAACTGGGGATTTTAATATTATAGGCAGAAACAAATGCCAAATTGCTTGTTTGAAAATGGGCAAATGGGGAATAAAAAATATAGTCAGCTGCACAAAGGACAAGAAGAAGTTAATGGGAGAAGCGCAGGCAAATTGATGCTTTGGAGCGGAGATGGAGCCTCGCACAGGGCCATACCATGTGAGGGGCGCATGGAAACAATTAGCGCTTCCCTTGACACTTTGCCGCTGCTTTTTTAATATTGCTATCCCTTGGAGCTTTCCCCACTTTGGAGCTCGGATACACAGAAGATCATTCAAATTTCATCCATCAATAGTATAAAACGCTTAACATAACAAGACTAGTTTGCAATTACATATAGAACTTACGAAAATATGAGCAGCACGTTTCTTTTACCAGGCGATAAACAACACATCATTTATGCAGCAGCTTATTTAGGTAGGCTTCGTTAATATTAGTACTTACTGCAATTTATGATATCATATTGAAAGTGCCAGTATATGATCTCTGCTAGAGTGGAGGATGGAGCTATTTATTTTCGTAGCCACAGCTGCTATGACACCCACCACCACAACCACCACCTCTACAGCCCCCTCCTCTACATCCACCGCCGCCGCCCCCACAACCACTGCTCTTCACTATATCTTCTACACCGTATTCAGTGTGTATGCAATGACTGCCCTTCAGTGTGTCCCCTGCCATATAAGGGCTCCCGCAGCTCCCACAACTGCTCTCTCCATTACAGTTTGCTCCTCGGTTGAAATTGCTCTCTCCATCACAATGTCCACCTTCATCCATCTTCTCCACTCCAAGCACCATAGTGTAATTACTATCCTTGTCACAATATTCCCATCCTTCCGTCTTCTCAATTCCATGCACATATGTCCAACCTTTGCTGTGCGGGAACCTTCCAGAGGGTAGCAAGACACGGGAGTTTGGAAATGGATGAGCCACAGCCAAGTTCAGCATGAAAGGTGAACGAGCTGGAGGAGTGAAAGAAATTGCCATGCGCAGATTGATAGGCTGTTCATTCACCATTTCAGAATTTGGTGTCAGTTCAAACCATTTTTCGACTGAGTGTGGGGAACCTGGTTTCATAAGGTCCTGTAAACATATTGATGTTGTCCCCAGCACTCTGGCAGGACTTGCAGCACGAACAACAGTGGGAGAATATGACACGAGATCACAGACAAGTTCTCCTGCGGGTTCACATTGAAATCCTGCAACTTGTTTCTCCCCTGTCTCGGACAAGATACTTGACCTTGTCTTGCCATAGAAAAACAAATCTGGTTGTTTCTTACTGAATGTTACAAAGATGTTTCCTCTATGCTCAGCTGGTAAGCCTCTTGCCTCAACAATTTCTACCATAACCTGAAATCAGGGGCAAAACCTTCTCATATAAGCACCTTAGCTTGGAATCTATGACTTGTCAGCAAAACAAAAAAAAAATGTTCAAGAAAGCAAGGTGGAGAAGAGAATATTTGGGATTACCTCAACAAACATTTCCTTTAGATTCTGATCGCAATCAACCACCTTCTTGTTCAGAGTGGCTAATGTGCTCGGATTGATTGTGGGAGGAGATAAGGTACCGTCTCTATGCATAGCTCCTGCCCTCCAATATCTAAAACCAAATGTATCTCCCCATTGCTTTGTGGTTTTTGAAAATCCAGTGTCTAGCTTTTTACCTTCAGTTCTGTCAGAAACCGTATCATCATGCTGTAACACTCTCCCCATTATAGCCACCAGATCTCTGCAATAAGCGACAGGCTGCAGTAAATGAGAGTGCCAGATGAGGTCAATGTCGTAAGTAGGAACACAGAATAGCCAGATTGATCTCTCCTTGTTTCGCTTGATCAAATGCAGAAATCCTTTATATCTGGCCACAGATTCTTCAAGAAAGGTGTCATCATTCATATGGGGTCTGGATACCTGTCCCAGACATTGAAGCCAAAGTTGACTACTCGAAGCTTGTTACCAAAATCTTGAAAACAAAGTTCAATGTGTTAACATGCATTTTTCATTACCTGATAATAGAATGGACTCTGCCTTTTGACAGCAGAAATCAGATCATAATCGGTGCTTTTCTGAGCTTGCAGAGCATTGTCGTCATTAGCTACTGATGTCTGAGTGTTCATAGTCAGTTCATATGGTTCGTTGGGATACATCCGTTTCCAAATCTCTTCAGTTTGCTTTGTGCAGGTTGCCTGAGTAGAAGAGACAACATTCCGGGTGCCAAGGATTTTGCCATAGAATTCCTTGCAGTCACTAATATAGCGCACCTGAAATGTGTGTATATATATATATATAAAAAAAAACTGATCGAGTCAATATTATCCCACTATGTTATTCAGAAACTATATAAATGTCTATATTAATTTCCTACCGGATTCAGCCTATGACAATGCCAAATCCATTCACAATCAAGTGGCACGACTAAACGACCATCTGAAACCTGAGCCTCGACATGTTTAGAAAGCAAAGGAAGCCAGCAGTATTTATACCTGAAATTAGGCCAAAAAAAAAAAAAAAAACACGTTCAGACAATAGAAGGAAATCTATACATATGTTAATAACCAAAAACTTAGCATGATGATGCCAGCCCTATATGCCCAAGCCAACAGGCCTCCCCAACAAATCCCAACCTGGGCAAGCTCATGCTATTGTAGAGACAAACGTTATTGAATTAAATAGTTGGAAAATTGCATGGTTCTGTCGAACGAATGCATACATATATACCTATAAATGGCTTGGTCTAAAGCAGGGCCATCATGGAGCTCAGGATTCTTATCAACCTCTCCAAGGAAACGGAGCTGCTGTTTAGCTGCAGCTACTAAGTCCACCGTTATTGAAATGTTCTGCGCTTCAGCCCACTCCAGTTCGTGCTCTTTCTCCATTCTTGTTCTTGACTCTAAATACTAGAACAATATTTCAAACAGAACTAAGCACTTGCCTTCTATTGCTTTCCTTGTCACAGATTATGAAATTTGGTTGGATATTTATAGAAGTATATGTTAGTTTCAACTTGGATGAGATATAGGCAAAGAAAACGGCTATAATTCCTCAAATCTTGGGTCATGTCTTAGGTGCCTTCCTCAGGATAGGTTTTGATTTCTGGGAATTACGTTAGGAGCATGGAGATCATGTATTCAATGTTGCTTGAACTGCTCCGTTTTTGCTTGCTATTCATTACAATGAAAATCTTATATCAACTGGGGATGTAGCTCAGATGGTAGAGCGCTCGCTTAGCATGCGAGAGGTACGGGGATCGATACCCCGCATCTCCACGTTGAGATTTTTTGCTGCGAGTCCTCATACGATACCCCGCATCTCCACGTTGAGCTTTTTTGCGGCACTTTTATCTGATTAGTTGTAATGGTTTACTTTTCAAAACAGTCCATTCACAATTAAATTTTGTTTTGGATGTCTTCAGTTTCAGGTGCCTAATGACAGATAAAAGGATCTATCAATTGCAGTGCTTTGATTGACTTTTAAAAGTCAGAAATTATGGGCTTATGTCTCTGGTTTTGTGAAATTGTATCAGAAAACTCCCTCCACTCATCGCTTTTGAATTTTGGCAGAAACAGATTATATGATACTTTTGCCATCAAAAGTCAAAACAAGTAAACAACTATATATTAATTAATCTACAAATCCCAATGGAAAGATCTGTATTTTTTTAACTTATTTAATCTCTACAGATTCTATATGTATAATTTTTTTTTTTACATTTTTTGCTTTTAGAATGGTTACGTATATTCCCCACCATTTTGAAGTTCAATTAAATAAATTTCATAATTTCTCGTAATTTGTACTAACTTTATATATATATATATATATATATATATATATATATATAGGAAAAAACATAATTAAATATTTTATGATTAAACATTTTTTCATTTAAAAGACTATGGTACCTTTTATAATATTTAAGCGTCTCTCGTTTGATTCTACATATATTTTAGTACCTAATCAGTAACATTATTAACAATAAATTATATAATGTTAAAATAATATGAATCTTTAATAGTAAAATTATTTACTATATAGTATAGTATTCAGCTAATTAAAATAAATTTATAATAAATAAAATTAAGATATATTTTTAATTTTATTGTGAATACAAAATATTTTTTAA
>CATIWK010176163.1:0-11044 GCA_949634005.1 Mallotus japonicus
ACTTCAAATTTTGCTTATTAATATATATAATTAAATAGTTTTAAAAATAGGTAATTAAACTTGTGAGATATTAATCTTATAGCACTTTAAAAGAGAAAGACTGTCCCTCTAAATCATATGACATCCATAGTAAAAAAAAAATAATTAAGTTTATGAAATACTGATCTAATGGCTAAATTTCTTATAAATATTATGGATAACAAAGGAATGAGTTATTACTTTTCTTTTTTCAACTCTTTTTTTTTATAGTATTAAAAATGTAATTAGAAAATAAAAATTAGTTTGATTAAAAACATCCACTTTCAGTTTTGTCATATCGAGAATTTTTTAATCTATAAACGATTGATGTTGAGCTAACGCCGCACATGGCAACCATAGAGGTAGAGGAGGGAAAAAATTTTGAAAGAGAAAAAAAAACGAAAAGGAAATGAAGGAAATAAAAAGTATAGATGTGGTATTTTGTAACTTAAAAATAATTAATAAAAGAAAAATAAAGAAAAATATTAAAAAGAAAATAAAACTTAAATTATAATGTATTTAGTAATTAAATTATTTATATCTAAAATGAATTGTAATGATTTTCACTTTATAAAAGGGGAACAAGAAAAATAATTTCCATCCAATTTTTTTACCCTCCTAAAAAATTTTAATAGTCAAATAAGATAAAAATTAATTCTTCTTCTATTCACTTCCCTTCACTCTTATTTTTCCCTCATGAGCAATTTAATAAGATATAGAATTTTTTTTTTAAAAAGGTAGGAGGTGGTAGAAAATTAAAAAAAAACTAAGAACTTTGCTATTTAATATATATCCAATAATGATAATAATAATAACATGGCAAAAATTGAATAGTCAAATAGTTTCCTTTAAATGCACCAATAGGTCAATAGTTCGATCGTTGCCTTTCTCTCCCCTCCCCCAGCTCAATAATAATAATGATAATAATATTATTAATAATAATAATAACATAAAGAATAAAAATATAAGAAAATAATATCATATGGAACAAATTCAAATAAAAATATTTTTATTGAAATTTTTAAATTTTAATTTTTTTAAAAAAGGTTGATATTAAATTTTTTATCGATACTATAAGAAAAATCCAGAGTAATAAGTCTCAATTACGAAAATTAATATTTTTTTTGAGTTAAAATTCACCAAAATCAAAAACATCAATTTTTGAAATGCAAAATTAATTGAATGAAAATATCATTTATCTAGTGGATAAAGATAAAAGTAAACATCATAATTTAGATGGTAATCATTCAAAATAACTAAACCCATATACAAAACTAAAATAATTGTAGTCGGAAGAGAAGACTAGCAATAGGAAGCAATACTAACCATATAGAAATTGAAAAAAGTATAGACGCAATGGCAGGCACCTTCGAGGAAACATACACCGCTGGTTTTTATGTCAGAGTCGAATTTTATGCTCACCCAAATCCAATTCCAATTCATTTTCCATCTTAAAGGGGAGAAACAAAAAACGTCATCCTAAAATTGTAAATTTATTTTTTTATATTCCTCTTAAATCAAATACTTTTTAAAATAATAATCAATTTATAAATTTATTAATGATTTTTATTAAATATTCAAATTTGTCATAATCAATTGATTTTAATAAAGTAAAAAATAAATGATTTATTATTAATAAAAATATATAAAAATATGATATTTAATATTAATTATATGTTAAATTTACATAAAAATTATTAAAATAAATTTATAATTTTGAACGAAAAGTAAAAAGTACATTATTACATGCTGATGCATGTAAGGTTAAAATATGACGACTAATCAAATCTGAAATGGGTCCACGTTAGGTTTAGTGAGTTCTTAATAAATTGATTAGTTTAAAGAGTAAATTATTTTTTTTTTCCTGAGATTAGAACTAATTTATACTTTCTTTATTTTTATAAATTAAATTTTTTATTTTCAATTTTCATTCTGTCAATACTTAAATTCTTTCGATAAGATTCTAGTAAATTTTTCATATTAAAAAATACTTAGGTCTCTCTATTTTGTAAAAACATATAATTTAGTCCTCTATTTTATAAAATATACAGTTTAATCCCTCTATTTTAATAAAATTAAATAATTTAATTTTTAAATTTTAAATTTTTTTATAGTAACTATTTTTTAATATGTACACATATTTCTATCAACACTTTATAGTTAAAAATTAGGTCATAGTTTTAATGAATTCATTAATTTGCTTTATTTCACTTAAAAAATAAATTATTCAAATTTTTAGTATTTGATTTCAACGTTTGTAATTTTTAAAGTTATTAAAAAGAAAATTAATTAAATTAAGTGTAAAAAGTTAATATAAAATAAAATTGATAAAAATTTTTTATTTAATATATTGATAGATGTATATATAAGTGTTAAAAATTTAATTGACATTGAAATTTTAAATTTAAAATAATTTAAAATTTGAGAGACTGAATTGATTTATAATATTTAAATAGAAGGATTGAACTGTTTTATCTTTATAAAATTTAAGGACTTAAGTGCTCTTTTAATATAAGAGATTTACCGAAATCCTATCAAAAGGACTAAAGTATCTATGGAATGAACACCGGAAAATAAAAAAATTCTATTTATAAAGTGTCACGTACTTAGCTCTGGTCGAAAATTGCATCGACACACTTTATTAATAATTAAGAAAATAATTATACTATTTTAAGTGAAAAAAATATAAAATGCCGTAACGAGACCAAATCAAAGAAGAGTGCGACTTACATCGAATCAAGGAAAAGTAATTTGCTCAAATAAAAATGTGCAACTTGCAACAAAAAAATGTAGAAAATTTGGGCCATCAGCGAGACCGACTGTGACATCTTATGACTTATGAGGACATGTGTCCCGGTTGGATAGCTCATGTGTATAAGCATTTTAGTAGGAGGTAGGGAATTAAACAGGGGTTATTTACCAAAATATGGTAAAAAGAAAAACTATTTATCATTTTGGGGTACTTTTAAACATAATTTCCATTTTAGGGTACTTTTTTTTTTTTTTTTTTTGAAAACTCAAAACGTCATTGTCAGTGGCGGTAGCACAAGAAGACAGCATTGACCACATTCAATCCGCTGCTGATATAGGCGGAAGTAAAGCAAACAAATTTTTCTACTGACAGTGCTCCCTTACCGCCATTGACAGCAGCGGTATTGCTCCTGTTCCTGGAGTGCCAACACTCTGCAGCAGACAAGAGAAGACTTCTCCAAGCAGCTTTAACACATACCGCCTGTAATAGTGGCAGTATGGCTGGTGCTCACCCCTTCCCAACGCCATCTGCAGGCGTGCTTGTGCTGTCATTTCCCTTACAGAGATTCACCCATTACCGCCACTTGCACAGGCGGTAAGGGTGAGAAAATTTTCTTTTTAAACACCATCTGCACTCACTTTGTATTCACTCAACCCTTTCCCTTCTCAGTCTCCCTTGTCCCCTCAAGCAAGCAGCTGCCCTCAATTCTCCTTTCCACTTTTGAATATCAAAAATTGTTTCTCCTTTTGTTTCAGCCAACTAAAAATTTTTTGAAAGTTGGACGTTTCATTCTTTTAAAAGACAGACGGTTACTAAAAAAAAAAAAGGTAATATTCTTTCGGATGTTTTATATGTTTTAGGAATGTATTTTTTTATTAATTGAAAAAAAAATGTTAGATATTTACTTTGAAATATATGAAATTTTGTTTATTTAGGTAAAAAAAATAAATTATAAAGTTAGCTAAAAAATAATGTAAATAGTTAGGTTGCAAATTTAATTTTTTACAGAATTTTTGTTTATATAATTAGTCAATATTTTATAATTATTAGCTTAAATGTTTTTGTTTTTTTTTTTAAGGTGATATTGAGGAGGTGAAAATTGGAGACTACAAAAGGTATGTTTTTTCAATAATTAAATTATTTAATACATTGATGAGTGAAAAAAATTTGTTATATTTTGGTAGATATAATTGTTGTTAAAATATATAATTGTTAATTTGTTAGATATAATTGTTAAAATACAATTGTTAATATAATTGTTAAAATACAATTGTTAATATAATTGTTAAAATAAAATTATAATTTGTTAGATATAATTGTTGTTAATTCATATTGTTAGATATAATTGTTGTTAAAATATTTGTGTTGTTTTGAATTTTTTTTTTGGGTTATTTAATTAGATATGAAGAATAATTTATATAATTTCTTTGTTATATAAGTTTTGGTTATGTCGTAAATGAAATTTATTTTTTGATAGCATGTAGTTAATATGTGTATACATTGTTTTATTTTGTTAAATTCTTGGAAATTTTTTTCATTTTGTTAATTCATTTCATATTAAGAATAATAATAAAATATTTTGTTAATATTTTGTTTTACTGTCTTATATATGTTGGATTTAGTTACAAAATTATTTGTATAATTAGTTAAAATTAATGTTTATTTATTTAGGTATAAAAATCATTAGGTACGTAGTTTAAAAAATAATGTATATAGTTAGGGTTTAAAATTTGTAGATATCACGTGTAGAATTTTTTTAAACTATAGTTAGTGAATATTTTTTTAATATAATTTGTTAGATATAAAAAATGATTAGATACTTAGTTTTAAAAAAATAATTTACCTAGATACTTAGGTACTTAGTTTAAAAATTGTATTTATTAGTTACATTATTTTTTTATATAGTTAGGGAATTGTTTTTTTCTTATATATATTTTTTATATAATGTAATTGTATCTTTACATAATTAATTTTTGTTAATTATCCAACATTTGGCAAATTTTTATAGGGAATTTAATTTTCTACACACATTATAAAGGAAGTTCTCCAATTTATTAATAATAAGCATCATCATCATCATCAATAAATATATATATATATATATATATATATATATTTGTGTATAGAATAATCATACTTATTTTCATTTCTTGCTATGAAGATTTATTTTTTTCCTAATAGTAACGATTACGTATTAATCATTATTATTTTCATTTAACCATTTCACCCTCTCTTTTAACAATAACAACACATATATTATAAATTATTATTATTATTATGATTTAACATCAACAACAACAACACATATATAAGAAATAAAATTTCTAAACTAAATAAATAAATTTTTTTTCGCTAAATGGATAAATAAAATTTTCTTACTAACTAAATAATTTGTTCTTCACTAATTAAATACTATAACATATATATATTACTAAAACATATACATAAAAAATATTTTACTATTAAATATCCATAAATATATTACTAACAAATATATCTAAAAAAATATAAGAATTTTTACCAATATATAACATATTAAATCATTTTATTTTTCAACAACATACATTTTTTTTATGTTATAAGTCACCTCCTTAAGATGAACTTTTAATTAAGTCTTTTTAATAAATTAATTTAAGCAGCAAATTTTTTAATTTTTTAGTTACAATTCTTCATTATTTTGCATCTTTTTATTTTTCACAAATATTATATAATAACTTTTATTTCTATAGGAAATTACATATTTTATAAAAAAATATTTAACTTAAATAACCTACAAAATTTAATAATAATAATAATAATAATAATTAGTATTATCAATCATTGTACAATTATTATTCACTAACTAATAAAATATAACATAATAAAATAATAAAATGTGACATAATCATCACCAAATCATTAACTACATAATTATAATATTATAAAACTTACACTCATCATTTACACATTATTGGATGGTGTCAGATGCATTGTCTTGTCTCCATTACAAAGTTGGGCGAAAAAAATTAGCACAGCCATACCGCCATTGCTGGTGGCGGTATGGGCATAAAGCCATTGGCAGTGGCAGTATGGGGAGGACAATTTCCTCTCTCCTCCACCTCAGCAGAAAATACCCTAAAATGAGAAATACTTTTACAATTAACCTTAAAAAACGGAATTATTTTAGAAACTACCCTAAAATGGTAAATTTTATTCTTTTTTACCCTATTTTGGTAAATATCCCATTAACAGCGGCAGCAGTAGCCAGCAAGGCAGTAATCACTGAGAATCTGAACATGAGAGAGCCAGGCAGTGCCAGTTCTGGTTATGTAGTTGGAAGACTTGGCAAAACCTTGCAAAGAAGAAAAAGAAAGGCTAAGCAGAGTCTCGAATGTCCATGTTATGCTCAACTTGAGCTCCACTCTCATCACAGCTGGTAATTAGTTTTTCTCTTTTAACTCATAACCATGGCAGTATAACTGCCTTGGGAGAGTCCACCTTTCCTTTCCCTATTTATTCACGTGCCTCATTCCAGCAAGTTACATGCTTGGCCAGATCGTGTTTGATGACTATTGTCGCCCAACATTCGTTTTACGGCCCACTGGTGCACCACTGAGCTGAAACAGATGCTCCATGCCGTGCAGTATAAGCTTTTAAAGTTGAAAGGCTTGATACGGCAAACATGGGGAGCTTCATGTTAATGATTACTGACAATTAGTGATATAAATTGTTGCTGTTTCTCATGTGCTAGCCGGGAACTACATATGCCATTTCAATAGGGTCCGGCAGGGTTCCTTTTTTTTAAAAAAAAAAATTAAGAAAGCAATAAGTTTCAATTATCGAAAAATTTCAAATCAAATCAAAAATTTTTTTTTTGAAAAAAAAAAATTAAACCTAAATATTTTGATTTAATTTAAAGTAAATTTCTAAAATTATTTTAATGCACAAGAATCAATTATAGCTTTTTCCTTTATAATGGTAGGATTTCATTGTTTCATATGATTTACTGTAAAAAATTAAAATAAAATAAAACTATGTGAAATCATATGAGTTACTTGTTGAATTGACAGTTTGTAGGGGTTCATTTTGTCAACACCATGTCATGCTGTGTTTGTCTTTCTGAACCCGTTGCTAATTGAACTGATACAAGTAAAATATCAAAGTATGAATGAGTCCCCATTTAAAACACACCCTGCAATCATCTGGTGTTTTGTTTTGTCAATCTTCATTTACTGCTTTGCATTTGCAGCCAACTTGAAATTTCACAGCACAGCCTACTCTCAACTCACCGACCTCGTTGCTGTCCTTGCCGGATCTTTCTCTTCGTTCTCGTTAGTATCTACCCTACTTCCATGCTCGCTTGGACCTCCTGCTATTTTCATCATATGAGCTTTATGTGCTGTAATGGTTGCTGGTGACTTGATTCAACTTTTATGTAAATGCATATATCGAAAGGCTAGGACACCAATCTCAAAAATATACCCACTCTGGAATCGGTTGTTGACTAGAAGAAATGCTACAGAGCACCATCAGTCCCAAGTGTAAATCCTTCCTACCTGGGTGCTGATCGTTTACCCAATAATATAAAAACTCATGTGAAAGCAGATTTTCATAGTTTTGAAGCATTAATTGAATCTTTAAAAGAGTATGATCCAAAATAAATTTCAACTTAAAAGTGTGATTGAACATATTTAGAATCCATGAGGATTAGACGTATATGTTAATTAATACTGCCACTGAACAAAAGTATTAAAGGAAAAAAAAAAAGAAAAAGCAAGCCACCATAGTAATATTACATTAATTGGGGCTAATTGGTATGTATGATCGTTGGTAAATTTCCAAATTTTTTAGACCATTGGCTTTGCCTATCAAGGCAACAATACTCAATTACCTGTTTTATCTTCTCGTCAAGCTACCATACTGTCTCCTCAACTATCTCAACTATCGTTGCTTCTGGGGACCTTTGAGTCATCTCAGCCAACTAAAACTAATGCAAACTCAGTCCATTCTTCTTCCAAGGCGATAGTAGCAAGAGAAGATTTTGATGACTCATCAGTTTCCTTTTGCTGTGGTTGTTTCAGTCATGTATTTACGTCTAATTTCTTGCATGGTCATTAAAGCTGCAACTGTGTTCCTAAAAATTCCCTCTCACACCACTATTATTCCTTGTGTTCCTAAGGCTATGTTTGGATGGGGTGAGGTGATGGTTAATTAAGGAAGGGTAAAGAAGGGTAAGGAAGGGTAAAGAAGGGTAAGGAAGGGTAAGGGAAAGTAAGGGTAAGGAAAATTTTTAAACTTGTTTGGATGGAGGTTCATTTAAGGAAGGGAAGGTAAATAAGAAAATTACATAAATAGTCTTTATTAGAAAGAAAATGAAAAATTTTAAAAGGATAAAAATGTCAATATACTATACCTATAACTAAAATTCTTGTGTAAAAAAATAGAGATTTGAGGGTAAAGGAGGGGTAAGGCTTACCCTTCCTTACCCTTACCCTCCTTGAAAATTCTCCAACCAAACAACAATAGCATCTTACCCTTCCCTTACTTTCCCCTCCTTAACCTTCTGTAAACTCCTCCCAAACATAGCGTAACTCTCTTGTTCTTTCTTCTTCAAACACCGCATCTATCATGTTTTCGCATTCCTTGACAAGCTATGAAATTAGCACAACCAATCCTATCAAAACTTAGACATATCAAATTGACTCGCAAGAAATAGGGAGTTAAAATCCTACCAGAAGCTGTAATCCATTTTTGATTGATCCAATAACTGATAATTATGCAAAACTCAATGCCAAAAGTAAGGAAAACCCACAGTTTTACTGGCACAACATAAAATACAAAACATCTGCCTAGATTCTCTGGCACATGAATTCTGGAAGATCAAGTACCATTTCAACAGCCATCTGAAATCCTTTGATTACGCTTATTCACAGTCATACAGCACGAAATGAACACCATATATCTAATCTTATTATCAAATAACAGCACCCAGAAGCAAGAATCGAATATTGGAACTCTCAATATACCAAATTAAGGATGCATAGCGGCACTGTACTAAAAAAACTCCGGTAAACCAAAATAAAAGAAAATTCCAGAATTAGAAAATATCATTACCTTAGCCTTCTAGAACAACTCCAAGAAACCAACAACGGAAAATCTAGGAACAGAAATTTGGCGCTAATTGAGCCCCGCAATTTATCAACTATCATCATAAATGGTTTTCTTCTGTGGGAACTGTCGTATCGATCTTTTCTTTGGTATCGTTTTTCTGGTGGTGATTTTGTTGGGCCTAACCCATTTTGTTTGGGCTGGCCTTTTCTTCCATGCAACAAAATTGCAAATAAATAATAATAATAATAAGTAATTTTAAAAAAAAAAAGTGGCACTGGCAAGTGGCAGACACCTTCGAAGAAAACATACCGCTGGTTTTATGTCCTAAGCTTGATTGACTGCTGGATGTACCATAATCGAATTTTATGCTCACCCAATTCAATTCATTTTTCGGTCAAAAAAAAAAAAAATTCAATTCATTTTGTCTTAAAAAAATCATCATTCCATTTTCCAACAAAAAAAAAAAATCATCATTCCTAAAGCTATTTCTTTTATATTCCTTTTAAATTAAATATTTTTTTAAAATTTAAATTTTATATATATATATATAAAATAAAATAAAATAAAATTATGGAAAATTCTATAATTACTTTATTTTTTATTTATTTTATACATATTTTATTATTATTACCATTGGATGAAAATGTGTTAATAAAGTAAATCTTGGTAAAAAATAAAGTATTGGTAAATTGCACCTGGAATTACCGATATACTACTTTACATAAAAAAAATTATTTAAAATAAATAAATAATTTTGGAACAAAAGAGAAAGTAAAAAGTTATCCAAGTATTACATCATGCTCATCCATCTCAAAAAGTTATACAAGGCTTGATTGACTGCTGGATGGACCAGAATGGAATTTTATGCTCACCCAATTCAATTCATTCTGTCTTTAAAAAAATCATCATTCCTAAAGTTATTTCTTTTATATTCCTTTTAAATTAAATATTTTTTTAAAATTTTAGTTATATATATATATATAATAAAATAAAATTATGAAAAATTCTATAATTATTTTATTTTTTATTTACTTTATGCATACTTTGTTATTATCACCGTTGGATGAAAATGTGTTAAAAAATACTGTGCATTACACCTAAAATTACTGATATACTACTTTACATAAAAATATTATTTAAAATAAATAAATAATTTTGGAGCAAAAGAGAGTAAAAAGTTATCAAGTATTACATCATGCTCATCCATCTCAAAAAGTTATACATCAGGCCTTGATGACTTGGTTATTTGGGCAAAAGCAAAAATGTGCCACTACGTCATAAAGAAAAAGCACCGTGCTCCACCATCTCAACCAAAAAGGAAAAAAAAAAAACATTTAGAAAATTCATACCTGTTTGCACTTGTGTCCGAGTTGGATGGCCCATATATATATGTATGTGGAAAAAGATTTGCCCCAAGGAATGTGCATTTTACTGAGAATTACTAAGAATCTGACATGAGAGAGGGAGGTAGTGCTAATTCTGGTTATGCTGTTGGAAGACTTGGCAAAACTTCGCAAAAAAAAAAAAGAAAGGCTAAGCACAGTCCCGACTGCCCATGCCATGCTCAACTTATTGAGCTCCACTCCCATGACACCTGGTAATTACTTTTTATCTTTAATTCATTACCTCTTTCCCTATACATCTTGGTGCTCATTCCACCAAGTTACATGTATGGCCAGATTGTGTTAGGCATCTCCAACCAAGGGCAAAATTTGCTGTTTTGAAGCAAATTTGCTGTCCAACCAGACAGCAAATCTTTTAGCAATTTTGCTACTTTTGAACAGTACAAGGCAATTTTACTGTATACTGTTCATTACAGCAATTACTGTTCACTTTTTTTTTAATACATAATAGTCCTTTATTTTAACATTTGTTATATTTTAAACCAATTTCATCCTAATTATTTTATTTCATTTTACATGATATTTATTTTGCTTACTTTATAATTAACAAAATATAAAATTAGTTTAATGTCTTATTATTTATATTTTTAAAATTTACATGATTATTTATATTAATTACATATATTATTAATTATATTCACATTATTAGAGAATAACACCGAATAAATATTATAAACATCAGACAACATTACATAAATAATAAACATTAGACATAACAATTAAAATACATTAATTTTAAAAACATTACATAAATATTAAAACATTACATAAATAATAAAAA
>CATIWK010176191.1:0-13467 GCA_949634005.1 Mallotus japonicus
TGAATTCCATCTCGGTCGAACACTCATCCCTACATTTGACCAATTAGAGCCACCACGCGCCATATACCCATGTGTGGCTAACACAAGTATGTAAGCGGTAACAAACTCTAACCATTCAAATGTGGATGACCGTGTCACCTCAGGTCAAAGGATTATATGCACCATTATGACCTAGATCGTGATTGTTGACAATAAGTGAATATCCACACAATCACAGATCTAACGTCACGTTCGATCCACCCATCACATGAGTATCCACATGTCTGTTCTGATATCTCATATCAAGTAGCATGAGACTCACTACCTCCCACTATTAGTATCTCATACTAATCAAGTAAAATAGACAGAGGTGATAGTCTAATTAATATTACCCAAATATTAATTAATCGACTACGAACGATTTATAGCATATGCACTAAATTCGTTTGTAACTCATATCATCAACTCTTGATGATAAACATATTTAACATAATGCCAAAGAGTAAATACTCAAATAAATAAACCCTTTATTTAAATGAATATTATATTGCCATAGGGATTAATACAATGTGTTGATTATTACAAAAATGGCACTAGGGCACATCTATGCTAACGGTTTTATCAATAAAATGGATAAGATATGGATATGTGGCTATAAATGGAAGCTAGAGGGTGAAATTACAAAAATGCCCCTGAGAGTGTAAAAGTCCCTACAGAGCAAAATTGCACGAGTAAGTACCTCGGTCCTTTTTATTTACATAATTTCATCATGTTTTCATATATTTTTCTCAAAATAAAACTCCCCTATGAGTTTTCTTTCCAAATAAAACTCCAATCATACCTCAAAATCACAGTCAGTTTTCAGCTATTTTTCAGTTTATCAAAAATTTTAAAAGTTCAAATTTTTACTATTCATTTTCAAAAATAAAATTCCCTAGTGGATTTTCTTTTCAAATCAAAAAATTGTAGTCATATTTCAAAATTACAGTCTATTTTCAACTGTTATTTTCCTAGAAAATTTTCAGTTTATTAAAAAATTTCAAAATTCAAATCCTCAGTGTTGTTTTCAAAAATAAAATGTCAAATCATCAAATACAAATTTTGATAAGTTTATATTTGAGTTTTGACTGACTTATTTCAATTTCAAGTGGAAGTCTACATATATATTTCGATTTTCAAAAAGTGTAAGAGTCATTGTGACTTATTTTTAGTGCGGGAGTCATTGTGACTCATTTTAGTGTGAGAGTCATTGCGACTCATTTTTAGTGCGGGAGTCATTGAGACTTATATTCTTTGTGAACAATTCAAAAGGGTCTTTTGACTCATGTGCTTTGTGGACAACCCCTATGAGTCTGAGGACTCATAAGTCTACGGACTTAATTTTAATTTTAAACAAATTACACTACTAACCTGTGTTTTCAAATTTGAGTTCACAGGAAGCGATGGAAAACGACAAGCAGAAAAGAACTCAGGTATGATCTCTGAACTTTAGAGTTTGTTTTTATGCTTTGTAAGAATTTGTGTGTGACAACCATGACATACAAATCATAACTCTTTTATCAAATATTTTGGTAAGAACACACAAATTCCTCTAAAGTAGGGGGCAAACTTTTGGGGTTGTTTTTCGAAACCCTAATGGCCGATGATGAAAAAGCTAAAATGTCTCATCAGATAACCAATTTGATGTAGACAATTGATATTCAAACCGTTTCAAAACCCTCCAAGCCACTAAAACCTCACCCAATTACCAATTACATCATTTCAAGACCTAACAAAACCCCGATTAAACCTTAACCCAACCATTTTGGTATTAAGAAAGAGGTTTGAGAAGAATAATCAGAGAGAAGTTCACCCGAGTCGTGTCTTCTAAACCAAAAAGTACAGTCCTATGTAAGGCTTGTTTACAGTCCATATTATATAGTTTTCAGTTTAGTGTTGATTCCTGAAGCTTCAGTTTAACCTCTGGAAGCCCCAAGAGCAAAAGTCAAACTTTGGTCAACGGAAATTTTCAAGTGGTCAAACAGAGCTCCAAGAGTTGAATTTCAGTCTAAAATTGTCTTCTAAAATTTCAGTATGTTAGTGAGTCCCATTTGGCAAAAAGTCAAATTTTAACCTCTAGCGGTCAAACTAGGCCCCACAACTGTCTACCTCTCCTCGTCCTTATCCAAAAAGGGACACTTGTCAAAAAAAAGGTGCTTTCCAAGTAAGGAATATTCCAAATTTGGAATATACTAGGACAAGTGTCAACTTTTTAAAGGGAAAGTATATACTATGACCTAATAACCTTGAATATTTAAGGGATTTACACTAAATGTCATCACACATGTTTGCCTATAAATAGAAGCTTTGAGGAAACATTTAGGGAGATTTTGAAGGTTGAGAGAACCACTTCCATATAGAGAAAATTCCAGCACAAAAACCCAAAAAGATCATAAAATAATTCTCTCCAAAAAGCCTTTAGAAATTAAGGAAAATTTGGAAAATTAAGGGGAAACTATGCCAAAATTCCTCTAGACCTAATTTCTCTCTATTTTCTTCTCAAATTCCTCTCAAAAATACCAAAATCAATCACGCAAATTCAAAACCTAGCTCTAGAAAATCAATTCCATATAAATCAAAACCAAATTCAAGCCTAAATTTAGAAAAAGCACCATTTACCCTTTGAGTTTCAATCTCAATTCTCTACAATCAATTGGTGTTTCCTGGTGAGTTTTTGCCTAAATTCTGAGGCTAAATACTTTCAAGAACATCATATTCATCGATTCTCCTTTCATTTCTGGGGTTTGGGGCATTAAAATCAAGTTTTGAAGGCAAGAGAGTGCAAATCCGCACTGTTCAGACATGAACAGCCGGATTTGCACCAAGAACAGCCTGGCTGGCTATTGGTGGCCCAAAACCAGCTATTGAGGCTTTTAAACCGGCTGTTAGAACCCCAAAACTGGCTCTTTAGGTGACAAATCTGGCTCTTCGTCCACTGCATTCCAAATGACTCCGATGATGGTTTTTAGGGTTCCAAAGGGTATAAACTTGCTTGAGCATGATTCTAACCCTCCCCTAGGATCTTAAGATGATGGAATTGAAGTATTTTAACATATTTTTCTATTTTAAAATGATTTTACAATTATTTCCTTTTTATTTCTAAAAACTCTTTTAATCTGCTTTTTAAGTGTGATCCTTAATCTTGTCTTTGTTTGATGATTGTGATTCTATTTGTTAATGTTTGTGTGTCTTCAAATTGAATATTTTGATGATTATCTTTGTGATTTATAGTTTATTTTGGTGTATATTCTTGTTTAAAGCCTAGTTTAATTTGTTTTATGCATGTTTATTGATTGATTGTGTTTAATCATGCTTTGGTTGTTGCTGAGATATAAATATGCATACTTTGTGTCCCAATTGAGGGTTTTTATCATTTGTGGATTATTTTGTTGAGTTTTTCATCATAGATCATTATTTGTGCATTTTGTGAACTTTGTGTTGATTTGATAGCATTAATATTTATAGCTTGTATTCTTGGTGATTATTGCTGTCATTTTGAAACAAGTACTTCATTTATCTGTCTTTATTTCAATTTTAGAGTCTTTTGAGTCTTTATTTTCATATTCCATACTTTGATTGAGTCCATTTTGTGTTTATTTGGAGTTTATGTGTTATGTATAGCTTTTAAATGCTATTTTTATCTTATTTAATGTTTCTAACCTCATGAAAGTCTTATTTCTTGTCATTTTATGCCTATTTCACATCTAATACTATTTTCTTGTCTCTACTAATCTTTTCTCTACTCTTATATATGCTATACTACTATTCTCTACTTCTCTCTCAATTTCTTTTGCATTATTGCATTTTCATACATTCATGTGCCTTTATGCATATCATTTGTTTGATGAATATCACTATCATGTGTGTGCTCATTTTTAGACCTTACAGATGCATATCTGCATGCTTCCCGAATTTGCATCATTTTGCATGCTTCTCGAATTTGCATCATGCATCATACTTTGCATGCACCCCGGATTTATTTAATGCTTGTGTGAGAATGCATTGCATTAGCATCATTCATTGCATTATATATACCTCTTATTATCAATCTCAAGCTACTAACTTTACTAACTCCTACAAACTTATTTCTAACTTTACTTTCATTTGTTATTTTAATTATCAATTTATGATCCATGTTGTTATATTACCAATTATCATCTCAATTCCTATACTTAACTCTCATTTCTCTTTATTTTTATGAGTTATTTATGTTCTTGTTATTTTTGCATTTTATTTGCAATCTCTACTCCAACTCCCTCTTTATTTATTTACTTTAATTTGTAATTTTATTATTACATGTCCTTTTTTATATTATTTATGTTTTATCTTATCAATTACATCAAATTTTCCATTTATTTTTATGTTTAATTTGCACTTTATTTGCTGCCAGAAACCAAAAATAAACCATCAATCTACCAAAAATAAACCAAAACTGTTTTTGTTCTTTTATTGGATAGATAATCTTTTATTTTTCTTGTTAATAAAATGGTTTTTTTTTGCACTTATTTTTCAATTCCTTTTCAATAAATAAATCCTTAATAAAAATATGGAATTTTATTATCTTTCTTATTTTTTATTTAAATATGGAATTTTACATCTTCCTTAATAAAAATTAAACATTTTCATAAATATTTATTTTCTATTATCATTTTGTTAATAAATATTGTGCTTTTATGTGAAATTTGTGATGTTGTTATTTTTGTTGATCACAAAAACCATCCAAATGCAAGGGTATGGATCATAATTACCTTTATTTATTAGTTTTTCAAATAAAATGATTTGATTATGTGGTCAATAATTCATGATGTGGGAATGTCCATCTAAGGTACAAAATTCACATTTTGAGTCCTAACTTGATGGAAACTCATGTTGTGAATTAATGGTTCATGTAATTAATCAAATAATAATTTTAAATGCTTTTCTAAAATCCTTTTTATTTAGAATCCATTTTCAAACAATTTTTCATTTATTATGACTTTTTAAGCTAGTTTTCTATTAAAATTTTCAAAGTTATTCATTTTAATTTCTTTTAAAAGCTAAATTCATTTTTAAAGCATTTTATTATCTTTATTTTGGTTTTTAAAGTTATTTTCTTTTATTTTTTCAAATAAAATATTTTATTGCCCCGAAACTCGGAATATGAAGCAATCATGGAGAGGATATTCATGAAATGTGTTAGTCATTCTCATCTCTCTCCTCTTTTAATTTATTATTTTTATTACTTTTATTTCTCATATTTCATTATTTAGCATGCATATATTTGTTCATAACATGACTTTGCCATAATTGTCATGCCATGGATTAATTGTTTGCCTTTTTATTGCTTTATTTGCATTTTACTTATTCGCATGTTTATAATATGTTATCATTTATTATGCCATGCTTGTATGACATTGCCATGACGTATAGATTTACCATGTTTACATGCTTTCTTAATTTTCATGTTTATAATTCTATGAAATGTTATTATGTTATGTTTATACCATATATACCATGTGTGCCATGTTATGAGCATTAGTCTAGCCTTTACCATGATTATACATCATTCTACCATAGGGACAAGGTACAAAAACCCCCTTAAGGTTTTGCCCTAATCTCACTTAACCCCATAACATTTTCGAAGGTTCAAATACACCCATATCGTTACTAAAATGACACAAAAATACCCCTCCAACTGACACCGTTAACAGTCAGTTTAATACTCGTTAAAAGTTACTTGTGTGGCATGTGGGCCCCACCAATATGGACATGTAAGCTAAATAAATGATAAAAATTTACGTGGGACCCACCAAGAAGGTGCCATCTCTATACCTAAATCCAAAACCAGGCCATCTCTAGAAGAATCGCTGCCTCCAGCACCGCTCTCACCACCGCTTAAATCTCCCTATATTCGCTAGTAACTTCCACCTCTACTCCGCCCGCCGAGGACTTCCGCTTCCACTCTCTTATCTTGAGCCACCATTTGTACGTCTTTTATCATCTTTTCCTTTTTCTTTTCTTCTGCTATGTTTTAGGTTTTTATGTTTCTTTCTCCTAATTTTTGGGTTATAGAGCGTTAATTTTGTCAAATTTTCGTTCTTTTTAATTTGCTCTATGACTGTGAGTTTGTTTCTTGGCATCTAAATGGCTTTGATTTGAATGATGAGGGATTAATTCAATGTTCATACATGGAAAGCGTGCTAATGCTATTGATTTGAATGAAGCTGCTGTAAATAGGGTTCCAATGAGGTACTGCTTGATTTGAATGTTGGGTTTAACTTGACTTTGAATGAAGGGCTTGATTTGAATGATGTGGATGGTGGTGTAAATTTGGATGCCAACGGTGATGTTGATGAGAATTTGAGGAAGGAAGTAGCAACAGTAATCATTCAAATTGATGCGCAGAAAATAAAAATTGAAAGGAACAATAATAAACAAAGAAAAAAAATTAAAACAGAAGAGAAGTATAAAGGCATTATTCTCTAGCACAATTTGTTACTCTTTTCACTTAATTCTCTTAGTTTCAGCTTTGGCATTGGCATTTGTTTTCTTTTTCTGTTCTTTTCTTTATATTGTTCATTTCTCAAACCTTTCATTTCTACTTGTGTTGTTCATTTCTCTAACCTTTCATTTCTACTTATGCTTATATGTATATATATATATATATATATATATATATATATAGATATAGATATATAATGTACATGAGTTCTTGTTGCTAGTTTTCTTTTTCTTTATTTTTCTTTGAGGCAGCAACTGACATTCCAGCTCTGCCTCTATTGCCTTACGTATAGCAAAAGAAAAGGAAAAAAATTAAAAATATTCTTGCTCATTTTTGTGTCCTTTAACTTCTGTTCAGATCTCTTATTCATGGGTTTCTTTTAAAATATGTAAACAATCATCAACCACTTCTGTTTCTATATTGTTTCTTCTTCCTCTGTTTTTGCTCTTTTTTTTTTTTGGTAATAGTTTTATAAGGCAAGGCAAAATGGATCGGTTAACAACGACGAGAGTCATTCCTGACGCATTTCAGGGTGCTAGAGATGATATATCAATGCAGTTTCTTTCTCTCATTACAGGTTAGCTAAATTTTTTTTTTATAAGTTGACTGGAAGTTAATTACTTTGTATTCGATAGATAGAAAATTTCAACAGATTGAGGATACCCTTCAAGATTTAGATGGCGTTGTGGCTTTGTTGTTGTGTGCAACTTGTTGAATTGTTAGCGTGTTTGCTTATTTCCCAGTGGTGGAGGAGGCGACGGGAGTGGCGGTGATGGTGGAAGTGTTGAAGGTAAGGATGGAAGCTTGTTGGTGGGTCAAATTTTTTTTATTTATCTACATGTACAAGTTTGTTGGGTCCTATATGCCACACAAACAACCTTTTTTTTTATTTAATTTGTCTCCATGTCTACGTTGGTGGGCCCCACATGCCACACAAGTAATTTTTAACAGATATTAAACTGATTGTTAATGGTTTCAGTTGGAGGGGTGTTTTTGTGTCATTTTAGTAACGATATGGGTGTATTTGAACCTTCGAAAATGTTATGGGGTTAAATGAGAGTAGAGCAAAACCTTAAAGGGATTTTTGTACCTTTTCCCTTCTACCATATTCATGCATCATTTTATCATGCTCTTTTGTGCTTGTGTGTATATATTGTGTGTGCATTTGCATGTATTAGTTGATGTATAATAGTACATAATTCTTGAAAGCATTGTACATAAAGTAAGGTCGGCAATGCTCAACATCCAGGCGGTATAAAGATGCCTCGAACAAAAGAGCCTAATCCTACTAACATCAAAATTCGAACCTAATGTTTTATCCAATGGGCGAATGCGGTTCCAAGTAAGGGATCTGAGTTTGCCTAAGTCCCTAAAACGGATAATTTCTCGGGTGATACTGAGCGGCGACTCCCTTTTTCTCCTGCTTGAGTGGAGGGTTATAAGTGCATTTATGTCATCGCTAAGCTCTTTCAGTACTCCCTTTACTACCCTCTATTTTCCCATAATAAGGAAAAAGGGGCAGTGATCCAAAGAGTGCCGAGTCGGTCCCGCTGGCGTCAACACTGTCCATAAATCACATTCATCATAATCGGTTTCATATTTAAAAATACTTCATATATTGAATATATATCAGAGTCTATATTAGAATATGTATTTTCATCTGTGGGTTCATACGTTAGACTCTCATCTTCAAAGAGAAGAGACTTTGAAGATTTTCTCTCCTCTTATTTTTGTGTACACAAGTGTCGGCTTTATGATTTTTGGAGCCATAAATCCAGTAGCAAGAGCAACTACTTAGAGGTTTTCCCTTATGATATTTAGGCTCTCTCCCATATTTCTTATTAAAAGCTTCTATTTTATCCTTGTCTCTAAGGTTTGTTCTTCTTTTAATAAACCTTGTAGGTTTACTTGATATTATATTAACCTCTCTCTTTCTTCGATATCCTTCATTTATTATATCTTTTGAATTTTTCTTTTTTAAAGAATATCCTGTTTTAGACTTATTGTCTATTCCTAAAGAACACTCATATCTTCCAGGAACATACTCAATCTGAGAACAACAACTCTTATTCAAATAAGGAAGACACTTAGCATCTTGCCTTACTTTGAGTTCAGTACATGCCTTTCTCATGGCATACCTCATCGCTTGAATTCTTCCTCTAAAACCCTCTGCTACTTTGTCTTCATTAAGTAGAAATTGATAGGCCATTTTTGCTACTTCAGGCCAAGGCTTTGGAAGCTTAGCAAGAAATAATTCTGACATGTATTTTTAAGATGCCATATCTAAATTATAATAATATTTTTGAAATTCACAGGCAAATTTACAAAAATAACATATGTCACAAATTTGTAGTTTCATTAACGCTATTATTTATTGTTCTTTTTCTAATGACTCTGTGGATAAAGAGAAACCACAAAACTCTCTTTTCAAAGCGTCTACCACTATAGGCAAGACTCCATCAGTCAAGACTTCATTACCTATTTCTTCTTTAATTGAAGTGTGGGCTATTAGTAAATCCCAATATTTTTGTGCATTGCCTACTATAGTAACTTTGCACAACTCGTAGGCATTGTAGGAGTATAACTACTGATCTAATTGTAAACATGATCATAGTAATCCACTCATCTATTCTTTTGGATGCATACTTTTCACAAACCAAATTTAGAAAAGTTGTCAGACTTATGACTGGCCTTAAATGGTTATCCCTAGGTATGAATTCATCTTTCATCCTATGAGGATAATTGAGCTTACACAAAGTCCTTTTCGTTGATACAAGCTCATTAAAGGTTCTGTCATCTATGTCCAAAGGAGTTTCATCAACTAGACCTAAGGATTTCCTAAGATCTTGAGCTAGATTGCTATTGGTCATGTTGGCTGCTTTAATAGCAGGGTCAGCTATATAAGGAACCATTTTTTCTTTTCTCAATTTTTGTATTTCTTTTTGTCATCGGAGCCTTTAAAGCTTTCTCCCTTTCTATAGCATCTAACTTTTCATTCACCAATCTACCTACTTTAGTGGTGTTAGCTTGTCTTTCTTCTGGTGAACCATCAAGTATTCCTTTAGCATTAAACTACTCAAGGAGTTGGTTCACTTCATTTTGTACATTATTGAATGAAGTCAATTTTGATGGATTACTAGAGTCCGAACTTTCTGTCCGGTTTTCCATTAGTCTAGCAACTATTTTAATCCAAAACCAAGTAAATGATCTGAAAAATATAATAATAATAATAGTAATAATGCACAACTTTCTATTATATTCAACACAATCACAATATTGATTATGATATTCTTGATGAATACTAAACTCTTATTATTTTGCTTCAAACGATTCTTGTCTTAAATTTCTTAAACTATTAGTATTAGACCAATCAAATAAACATAAATATTGAACAAGACTTTCAACAATAGAAGGCATGACAAATATTTCTATCAAACATATGGACTTAATGAAAGTTATTTTTATTTTGTGGACTGAAATGGTAGTGGAAAACTTTTTCCAAGGACTAAAGAGAAAACAAAGACAATGGCAAAAAAGGAATTTTAGCTTTCGTTCTTGATATATTTCCCAAAAATCTTTCAACTTTTAATTTAATTCTGCTTATCTTTAATCATGATAAGAATGGGTAACTTACTTATTTCCAACTTTTGCATAGATTATTAAAACTGTTGGGGGTACTTTCTTGGAATTATTGCACAAACCAGAGAGCACTTGCAGCAACTGTCTATCTTGATTCTTGAGAGTAACCAGAGCAGGTGGATCTAGCCGATCCTCCGTTGCAGATCAAGCAGCAGGTAATGGCGATGATAGTTTTTCCAATGAAATGAGGTGTTATTTATTTATTTATAAGCTGCAAAATTACTAGTTAATCAGCGTTTGATGAAATTTATATATGTTTTTAACAGTGGCAATAGATGAGATGGCGGACTTGGGGAATGAGAATGCTGCTAACCTGTATCTGCAGCTGTATAAAGCAACGCTAAGGGGTGATTGGGGGACATTGGAAGTCTACTTTAAGAGTGACCCTAGTTTACTGTATGCGTCAATTTCAGGTTTGGGAGACACCGTTCTCCATGTTGCAGTCAGCACAGGTCACTCAGCAGATTTGGTAAGGCATCTTGTAGAGTACATGCCGGCGTCATACATCCAGCGACCAAATATTGGTGGGGATACCCCTCTTCATTATGCTGCCATTGCTGGAAATACATTCGCTGCAGAGCTCCTGGTGCAGAAGAACCCAAGAACGCTGCTAAGGAACTCTGATGGTTATACGCCACTTCACCATGCTGCTAAATTCGGCCATAGGCAAACTTTTTGCTTTCTTATTTCAGCTACTTCTTATCAGGATCTGAGCGCGTTCGCCAATGAAGCCGGGATAGACCGTCTCATTCTTCTTCTCATAGCAGCTGATTTCTATGGTTAGTGCTTAGTAGTTGTTCACTGCTATATGTAATTTGATAAGTTTAGATGCCATCACATCGATTTCTTGAGGGTAATTTGTATTTCACAGTAATATTTTTCGGCTAAATTTGATAGTGTGTCAATCAGAAGGATGTATATTTCAAAAAAAAAAAAAATCAGAAGGATGTCTTGTCGTCAATCAATGTGGACAGTAAATAAATTTTAGATAAGATGTGACTATTTCGGTTGTTACATTATCAAATTAAAGTTAGATAATTAAAAAGAAATAAATTAAATTAAAAGTTTTGGAACCAATTTGTAAGAGAAGATAAAATTTTGTATTGATTTCCATTCTTACCAGTTCAATTATATATTTTCATGGCAGATATAGCACTTGGTCTACTACGTCGCTATCCTGGATTAGCTCTTCAGAATGTCCCACATTCTGAAGACACAGCCTTGCTTGCATTGGCTAAGAAGCCTCATGCTTTTACAAGTGGGAGTCAGCCCCGACGTTTCAAACGCATACTTTATAAATGTTGTTGGTCTCATGGTAACTCCACACATTACAAGTTGTGTTCATTTGAGTTTATAATTAAGCTGTGTTGTTGAGTCTGCCTTATTGGTTTGTAGTTTTCGCTGGTGATGCATATGGAGGAAGAAGAGGATTACTTGCACAAGATAAAAAATTGATGCATCTACGAGCCACTGAACTTCTCAGGTTCCTGATATCTGAAGCCTTAAAAGCCAGTCCACAAACAGCTCGGGAGCTTCTGAAACATCCATTACAGGAGGCTGCTAAATTGGGAATTCTTGAAATCGTCAAGGAGATTATTAAAGCCTACCCTGAATCAATTTGGTTCACCGATGAAGATGGAAGGAATCTTTTTCATTTGGCAATAATACATCGCCAGGAAAAAATTTACAATCTCCTCTTTCAAATGAGTTCTCTAAGGCACTTTCTTATGAATTCACTGGATGCAGGGAGGAACAACATGTTGCATTTAGCAGGGAAATTGGTGCTGTCTGAATCTGATAAAATTTATGGGCCTGCTCTGCAAATGCAATCCGAGATGCAGTGGTTCAAGGTCATGACCCACCTAAACTAAAACTGTCATCTATTGTTGATTATCTATTGTTTAAAACAATAATTAAGCTATATATATTTTGTTAATCTTGTTCTTGATTATCAATTGTTTGTTTCTGAATTCCTTGTTAGGAAGTGGAAAAAGTCGTCCAACCATTGCATAGAGATATGTTGAACGATGAGAAGTGCACTCCAAAAATGGTGTTTGAGCGTGAGCATCGGGATTTAATAAGCAAAGGTGAAGTATGGATGAAGGGAACTGCTGCATCATGCTCAACGGTAACCGCACTTGTTGTTACAGTTGTGTTCGCTGCTGCTTTTACTGTACCAGGCGGCAATAACCAAGAACATGGTATCCCCATATTTTTAAAGAAACCTTCGTTCATGATTTTTGCAATATCTGATGCACTGGCATTCTTTTCTTCATCCACCTCATTGTTGATGTTCTTGAGCCTGTTTAATTCCCGCTTTTCAACTCAGGAAGATTTTTTCCGATGTTTAACACAGTTGAGCATTGGTCTTATCACATTATTCTTTTCAATAGCATCCATGGTAGTTGCCTTTAGTGCATCACTTTACATACTCCTTTTTCATCAAGTGGAATGGATTGCCTTTCCAATTTTCATACTAGCCTCTGTTCCAGTGACCTCATTTGCATATTTTCAATTCTCTTTATGGTATGAGATTGCTTCTTCCACATTTGGACCTAGCAAATTTGGTAAAAAAGGTGAGGAAATCATCTTTTAGCACGTAAAAGAGAAAGCACTTGCACGAGTTCCAAGCCCATCAGACATAAACATCCTTCAGAATATTGTTGAGTTGCTGTTGTTAGTGCTGAACAATGTAGCATTTGTATCAGTATCTTAATGTAGCATAGTAAGCCAGCTTTGTAATGTTTTTATATGTAATGTCGCCCAAAATAATGTTCATTATGCATTTCCATTGCTATGAATGACAAAAACTGGATAAATTTTCAGCATAGTTTATTAATTTTGTTGTTTTATACCTTCTTCTATGTTTGGTATAAATGAATTATTTTTGTGGAATGAAACTACAAATCATTCAAGAGTTTTGGAATGACATTTGGGATGCCAGTGTGATCGATTATATCAATTATTTTATTTTAACGCATCTTGAAAGAATTAGCTAAAAAGATTATATATCAGTTTCCATTAATTTTGAAAGAAAGACCTCCAAAGAAGATCAGTAAAATATTCAAGACCAATATCTCCAAGACATTGAATTGGATCTGATGACTTTACATACCCCTGCGCAATCCAAAGTTGTATTAACATTTCTACCCCAATTATGTAGTCTTTAGGAAACAATTTACAGTAAACAAAACATTGCTTCAAATGTGAGGGCAAATGGCTGTAACTCAACTTCAAAGTGGGTACAATATCACTTTCTTTCTGATCTACTCTTGAGAGTTCTGTGTTCTTGAAAGACAACCACTCAGACTCTGAATCTTTAAAATATA
>CATIWK010176203.1:0-10241 GCA_949634005.1 Mallotus japonicus
GTTAAATGTCATTTATAATTACTTGTAGTGTTGCAAAAGACCATCAAACCTAAAGCTCCACCGAGCAAGAGCATGTAGAAAGCATCTTATTCTGTATGGATAATTTTAGTTTTTAATATTAAAATTAATTCTAATAAAAAATTTATGTTTTATATGATTTCGGAGTTTAAACTATATGAAACCATAAGGGAGTAAAACTCTCTCAAAACATAATTTCTTCATACATAAAATTCGAATTCAAAATTTTATTTAAGATAATTTTTCTTATTTTTTAAAGTGATTGTAAGAATTATTATTTCACTTAAACTCTTTTTTTTTTTTCTTCCTTGAAAGATCAACAATAGCATCATTCGTTGAGCCAAAGTCAATTAGGCGTGTGTTTTCTGTCTAGTAGTTTCTGGCCAAACACTGGCTTTTTTTTTTTTGGCCAAACACTGGCTTTGATACAACATATGTCATTCAAATCTAATTCTTCATGGAATCATGGTGTGTTAGAGTATGCTACACCTGGAGTAAAACAATATGCTTTCATTATAGTTCAAAACTAAAATAATCGCCATCATTTCAACTATATAATCATATCAGCATGTAAACAATAGATACAAAAAATGGCTCCACCACAAATTAATAATGGCCAATTAAATGCATAGTTTGACTCCGGAACTTTAGTCAATTAACTTCTAGCATTCTTCTAGAAAAATGAAAAAAGAAAAATCTATAGTTACATTCAATATAAAATATTTTTTGAATTTTATTTTATTTTTTATTTTTTTAGGGGATTGAGCTTAATGTAATATGCATTATATACTGATAATAGTCAATTTTAAGGATGGCCACCTTTCTCAGAGGTAGTCAATCTATCGATATAAAGAAAAGTAGAAAAATTGAAGAATTCGAAATAAGAAAAATTGAAAAGAAAAATCATTCATATCTGGATTGCCCACGAATATATGCGGATTCTATTAACATCAATCAATAGACCTTCTCTTTGTTTTTTTTTTTTTAAAATAAAAAACATTATCATGAACATCCCAATTACATCTAACAAAAGTAATCATCATAAAATTTTGAAATTTAACCAAAAAAAAAAACAAAAATCTAACAATAGTAAAACAACATAAAATTTTGAAATCTAGAAAAAAAAATACAATCGTCATATTGCTCTCAAATGCATTTTTTTGTCTCGATTCCAGCACCGTAGATGATAGGCGAGGTTGGAGATTTGTAGCAAAGGAATCTTACGATAAGAAGGCAAGTGCAAAACAAGAGCGTGACGAAGAAAAAAATGTCATCAGTCCAATAAATCATAGTCTGCAACAAAGAGCACAAAAGCACATCTCGAACTGCAATATCTGAAGCATTATATAATACCCGCAATAAAATATAAACCTCCATGCTGCACAATACAAGCGTTGTATTGTAGTAATAGCAACGCACTAAACATTGTCGTGCTATAATAGCAGCACATATAAGTATAAGCTCCAAAAAGATCTTCTTGTACTTTCCTATCATCAACTGATTAGAAAAATACCAAGAAAAATACCAATCAACAAAACCCGATATGAAATATAATAAATTTTCAAACAACACACATGCAAGATAAACCAGTAATTGTATATTTCCTGCTGTGTAAAATATCAAAAAACAATAATAATGTGCCGTTACACCCACAATTCTCCATTTATCCAACTCCCACTCAGGGGGGTGTGCTGATATTGAGCGTGATATTGCTGAGCGAAGGGATGCCATTGCTTTAAGAAAATATATCTATATGGTGATGGTTCACGTATGGAATTGGAAGAGTAGAATAAAGAAAGACCTTCTTATATTAAGGGGCCGGAGAGTTTACCTAGGTCAAGTAGGTTTCCTACTCTATCTCTAATTCTACAAACTTAGAAATAATTTTAAGTTTCCTTTTCCATCTCAAATTCTATAATTTTATATGTTTCCTACTCTATTTCTAATTCTACAAACTTACGACCACCCCATTTCAAATCCTATAATTGCTACTTCTTTAAATTTCACTTTTTCTATTTAATTAATTTTTCATCAAAAACAACCTATATCTATCTATAATCCATAACATTTTATAATCCACTAGTAAACAACCACGTGAACAAAAATTTTTTTAGACTCGTGATATATAGTAAATAAATTATTAAACATATTATTATTATTATTATTATTATTATTAAATAAAATTTTTAAAAATAATAACAGTGTTATTTATTTATATAACAATTTGATATTAACTTAATATAGTTATAATTCATTACAATTTTGATAAGTCTTTTATTTAAATGATTGTATGATATTTCTTCAATATTTTTTATAATTAATTTTTCTCAACTCTAGAACTAATTTCATATAAAAATATTATGGTCTTCATTTTATTATTAATCATGAAAAATTTGAAAAAACAACAATTGCAATTTTTTGTTACTTTTGTTGATTGTAGTTGATATTTGTTGTTTTTATTGTTTCAGTTGTAGTTTTCAATTGTTTTTGTTGTTCCCATTTGTTTATATTTGTTGATTTTTGTTAAAAATAAAAAATAACAACAAAAAATTTATTATTTTTATCATTAATACTAATAAAAGTAAAAATTTCATTTGTGGCCTTAATTTTATTATTAATAATGAAAAAATAATTTAAAAAAAAAATAAAAATCAACAACAATCAACAACTGTAAAATATTGTTGATTTTTGTTGTTTTGTTGTTTCAGTTGTTGTTTTTAGTTGTTTCAGTTTTTTGTTTTTTGTTGATTTTTTGGTTTTTTTTTTTTTTGTTGATATTACAAATACATCATAAGAGTTGTAAACTTGTTACATATTGATGATCAATAAGTATAAAATAATTTTTTTTAAAAAAAAGGTGTTAGACATTTTAATAAACAAATTAAAGTAAAAAAAAATTAAAAACCTTATTCTTTAAGAAAATAAAATGAGAAAATTTTGTTTATTTATTATTGTTACAACATTTGAAATTATTTATTGCTTGGTTTAATGACAATTGAAGTTTTTTATTTCATAATTATTCATTTGAAAAAAAAAGATTTTAAGAGAAAAAAATAGTGAGCAAAAAAAACGTTGAGAATAAAATGAAGACAATACCTTAAAAATAAAAAAAAATATTGAGCAAAAAAAAATGAGAAAGAAAGATGAAAACAATAGAAAAAATGTTAAGAAAAAAAAAGATAAAGGTAGTACCATAAAAATAGAAAAAAATGTTAAGTAAAAAAAATGTTGAAAAAAAGTATAAAATAAAAAAAAGTTGAAAAAATCAATAAAAAGAAAAAAAACCCTAAAAATAAGAGTAGCAATGAGAGTGGTATATATTTGAAAGAAAAAAGTTAGAAAAGTTAGTTTTGAAAAATTTTTTGATGAATGATATTTTTTATTTTTTTATTATTATTATTATTTTTTGGTATCCTTGGCCGAGCATTGCATATTTGCATGAAAGCAGCATTTACCTGTCTTTTACAATTTGCATAATTCATATGAATTTTGGATATGGATCTTTAAATTTATTTCAAAAAACAAATATGGATCTTTAAATTGGTTTTGGGGGCCAATTCAGGTCCAAACCAACATCACCAAATCTCTTGTAATTTTAGATCCCAAAACTATCATTTCTTTTTCTTTTCACTTGGCCTGCCAAAATGTGCTAGCCCACGTTTGTCTCATCAATGATTCCTTTCTTTTTCCTTTTTTTTTTTTGGCACAATACATATATAGCCCCTATATTTGTAGTGAAAATCATAACTTCTCCCAATATTTAAGGTCTAACTTTATAGACATCTCAACTTATAAATTACTTTTTATTTAATTATAATTATTGATTATCTTTATATATTAATACCCATAATTTGTATGAACGGTTGTTATTAAATAAGCATTAATCTAAGGGATGATTGTTATTTCCCCCTGTATTTTGGCCTAATACACTATTTCATCACTGACATTTGAAAAAATATTTATTCATCCCTGACATTTGCAATTCTTGTACTATTTCATCCCTGGCAGAGGGGTTAATAAGTGTTAACTGTTGCAAATGTCAGAGATGAATAAATATTTTTTCAAATGTCAGGGATGAAATAGTGAATTAGGCCAAAACACAAGGGGAAAATAGCAATTATCCCTTAATCTAATGGTTATAATTTCATTTGTATACTTAAACACGTTTGTACTGAAAAATTATTCTAATATTTGTATCTTTTAAATACCTCCGTATTTTTATAGTCCTCATAATTTATGTAAATTATCATTTTAATCCTCTAACTTTTAATATTCTCTTATTATTTCAGCCATAATTTTTATTAATATTATTAATTTATTTACACTTTCTAATTATTTTAAAATTAAAAAGATAAGTTTTTTTGTAATTTTTTTATTTTCACATAGTTGAATGACAATGAAAAATATTTTATTTACATACGTAGACTTAAATAATGTATATCGAAAAATAAAATAAACTTTATATCTTTATAAATAAATAAAGTTAAATAACTTTATATCTTTTATATCTGAATCCTCTCTCCTCCCCCTCCACCTCCATGATACCTTTTCTTTTTCTTTTCTTTTTTACATAGTGAATTGAATTTTTTTTATAAAGAGATCATATGATTTAAATATTAATGGATTGCATAATAGGGGCTGTTATTATAAAAGCTCGTTATTATTTTTCTTTAACTAAAAACGGCGTCATTTTAAATATGAGCTGGAGTGCCCTGAAATTGATGGTAAAATTGTAATTTTTATGAAATTGAATGGCAAAAATTATACTGTAAATGAACAGTAAACTTTAATGTTTAGCTTTATATATATTAATAGATTTTACACTCAAAAGAAATAAAATTTGGCATCCATAAAATAGAAGTCTGGTTATAGATTCACATATTTCAAACTATATTCGTGAGTGTGTTAGTATCAAATTTGAAAAGAGTAGGGTTTAGAACTCCATCACTACGATACACTTTCAAACACTTGCACGACACAGGAATAGGCAATATTAAAGTCAATAAACAAATATACTCTATTGATTTGAACTAATGTCTGGATTTATTTTGGAATTATGGTACCCATTAATGAATAATTAACAAATACAAGTAATTGTAACTATTTGAATTATCCATACCTACAGCAAAATAAATTACTGTGTTAATCAGTTAAGCAACTGATACTGATTTTGCCATAATTAGTTTTCATTGGCTTACAATTTCTCATTATATTAGTGAATCAAATACTTCAGCCTAAACACGACTGGTAAAGCTGGGGGAGGAGGGCTGATTCGAAATGATTTGAGTTCGTTGACTACAATTGGTGTAGACTTCATTGACTACAACTGATGTTATTTATTATATAATTAACATTGATTTTTGCCACTTTATTTTTAAAAAGTGTTTAAATTATATTATTCTTTTACTAAACGAATATAATATACTCAAAAGGAGTAACTCCCATTAATAGAAATATAATTACATATTATATTAGAACACTGATGCTCAGAGGTAGTTTCATTTTAAATGGACATTTTTGAAAAAATACGGCCCGCTTTTCATAACAGACCGCTATATTTATCTTTATTCATTATATTATTACATATAAGCAATTTAAATAAATTCTTCCGACATTCATGCAACCACACTCTATCAAATTGCAGCTTAGTCAGACATGCACTACCAGATGCAGCAGAGCACATCACTCAAAGCTTATTATTTACTTCATGCTACTTGGTGTTGGCACTTGTTTTCACACTTTTTTTTCATAAGACATGCCAAAAAACCATATTGTTTTGCGTAGTGAATTATTTACCTCAAACAACACCCCATTCTTTTCTAAGCACATTCTTTAACTCTTTGAGCTGATTTTCAGGCAAAATCATAGTCACTCTCCTCCCATCACCACTCTTGTCTGTACCATTATCCGCCCCGGCTGGAAGCACTACAACAGCCCCTTCATCACCAACACCTTTGATGGTGTAGTTAGCAAAAATTGGCTTATGACCCTTCAATTCTAGTCCATAAATATTTGCCCCTTCCATATTAACAAATGTCAAATTTGCTCCATATGCTATATAGTCCAATTGGTCACCATTGCCACTCTCCATTGTTTCTTCGATCAACATGTTCTCCTCTTCTTGTTTCCCTTTAAGCAACGCTGCCAATTCATCTATACCGCCTTTTGCCACTGAAAAATCTGCTCTGACAATGCTAAACACCATCTTATTGCTTGGAACTTCATTTTCACTAGTGTTGCAAGAAATTCTTGTACAAACTGTAACAATTCTTGGCTCTGAGTCTACCCTGATCTTGGACAAAGACTTCCATATGATTGCAGAAACGACTTCGAAACGCGATATCTTAATAGGCTGGATCAGACCAGAAATGTATGATTCTGATACTATGTTGTCCAGTTGTTTTGCAGTGAAGTGAAAAGAATGAGTTTTCATTTTACAGTTATTGGTAGTTACCCAACAGTCTCCAACTGGGTCAACCCGTTTTACAGAAAATGGGTTCCTTGAAACTGGATGTTGGGTTTTGGGTTGGTCCATTATTGGCACGTGGAGAGACTTGCATGGCACGTGACCTAGAGTGAATTGACCCCATTTGTTGATGAAGTTTGAAGCTGAGAATAGGTCTCCAAGAATATGAGCCCAACTGAGTCCTATACACATGCCTCCACACTTGAACCATGTGAACTAATTAAAGGAAAAAGGCAAAATAAACAATACAAAATTGTATTAATTTTGATCAGATCTCAGAAAATCAATGTACAATTATTGTCTAATATAAATAAATTAAATTCATAATATATCATTATTGGAGTCATTTTTATACCTCAGAAAATTATGGATTATGTTACATATATGAAACACATATGTTTTTAGCTCTCTCTCTATATATATATACATAAAAAATATTATATTCAAATTATGATACATGAAGCCATATTAAATTAGTTGTTAAAAGATTTTTGTAGTTCTTTTGGTTCTACTTGTGTCGAACCGAATTAATTAAAATCCTATGAACTCTAAATATTTGATAATTCAGATGAAAAAAATTATAATCTTATGATTAATATAATTTAAAATTTTTATTTTTTTTAAATTAGGGGAAGAGAGAGGCAAGTATCAAAATTTTGACTTGTAAAATACCTTAAAAAGAATAATAGCACTAAATTACTTAATTTTCGGCTAAATTTTTAATTTATTAGTAAAAACTTACTTTTATAATTATTTTCAAATTAAAATTTCACAACCTACACTACAAACTAAACCAATATATATATATATATATATATATATATATATTTTGAAGAAAAACCAATATATTAAAAAAAGAAAATATTTGTCAATAAAATAAAATTTTTACAATTTGTATTTTAAAATAAAAAAATAAATTAGTTTCATATATCATAAAATTTCTCCCATTGTAAATGAATTATAATTTTTAGATTGTATTAATTTAAATTAAATAAAATTATAATATAGTTTCATATAATATAAAAATTTAATCCACAAAATTGTATAAATATTTTTTTATAAATAGTTAAATAATAAAAGTTTTTCTAACGGCGTCAAATTTCCTTTATTTGTAATATATATAGGAGTATATATATGTGCCATTTATTTGGGAGGTGGAGGGGAGGGGGTGTGAACCCTTTACATCTAAACGGAACTGACCCCATAACTGAAACTAACAAACTCTAAATGAATAGCTCAATATTTAAACGTCTCTAAAACATCAACCCATGACCTCAAGGATCATGGTACCATTCTAGGCTTTTCAGTAGCATGTGATTAGCATTAAAGCTAAAATAAAATGGTAATTATACCCTTGGTCAACTATAAAAGATACAGAATAAATGAGGGACAGATGGGTAAAATCAGTAAAAGCAATACGTCTGCTGGCGGTTATGTGGCCACGAATCCGTGCACAGCATCAATTTAGTTAGGATATATATTTTTTTTTTTTTTGAGAAACAATTTAGTAGGACTTTTTTTGTTCGAATTTAATGACTGAAAGCGACTATAAACGATGGCTAAAAAAGGAAAAAAAATAGATATTATCATAAAGATTAAAAATTTTATTTAATATACATAACTATAGATACAAATTACTATATTATCATCTTTTAGAAAGATTAAATTAATTACTCAAATCAAACTCTAAAAACAAAATAAGAGTAAAGTTAGAAAAAAGTGAATATTTTTTATTGATAATCTAAAAAGGACAATTGGAGTGGAAAAAAATTCTAATTTTTTAAAAGACAATTAAAATGAAATGAAATGAGTAATTAAATGATAATTTTTTTAGAACATTTTAAAACATGAAATTTAAATTCTATCATCGATAATTTTAAAAAAGTTATTTTATATTATATAGCCTATTAATACCTCAATGATATAATTTTTTATATAAAAAAAAATTCAAAATCTCGCCATCAATTATTGTTATTTAATTTTTTTAATTAGCTAATAATATTCTTCATAACATTACCAGTTTTAAAATCTTTAACGTATTCAAAATAGCACTAATTTTATGTACGAAATCTTCGAGTTAATTCTCTTTATAAGAAATAACTAACCACCCAAAAGATTAAACTTCATGGTATAACAAGTGATATGCTGGCTAATAGCTATGGAAGATGAAAAATTTGTCACCAATAATTGCTAAAAACCTTTTATTTAAGTAATTTGATTTACTCGCACTCATATGTACCTACTTTTCTATCTCCAAAGAGTAATGATCATAAGAAATTGTACAATTTTCTAAAGAATTTTCTATGAAATTAAGTAAAAATAAAGAACTATATAACGATGAATAGATGACTGTGCTTACGAATTACTATAAAAAATAAATAAATAAAATTACAGTGACTAAATTTGCTGCTATTTTAAAAATAACGTTTTTTGCTGTTCATAAAGATTATTTTTTTACCCCTTATTTTTATGGTATATCAAAAATTTTAAAAAAACTAAAGTGTAATTTTTATAGGCCGTACCGAAACTATTTAGATGGCGGTCCACGATATGTATTATAGCGTTGGTAGCAAAAAAAAATTGCGTTGCAAAAACGGTTTTTTGTATGGAAAAAAAGAAAGAAAAGAAAAAGTTGTTACCTGTATATAGACTAGAGGGGAGAATCCTAAATCAGGACCAAGAACTTGATCGTATGCAAGAAGAAAGCAATCCAAATCATCATCATCATCATCATTTGCGATAAATTCCTCTATAGTTTTATCACAAAATGCTTCAACAATCCTAACACCGCCATCGTTGCATTTGATGAAAGGTCTACCATCGCCTGTTTCATCTTCACATGATGATCTCCTAATCCTTCCTGAAGTAGTATAGTACAGAACTAGCCATGGAAACATTGGCGTCTTCAACTCATAAATGGTCAAGCCTTCAACTGCTTCAGCTGTGAAGAAATACACACCTTTAATGTAGTGAAGTTTCAAAGCCAAGTCCATGTTTGTTAGCTCATGGTTCTTGTCTTTGTCTCCGGTGGCCGTCCCCGGAACCACCGAGGATAGCCGTATGTCGGATATTGAGGTGGAGGCCGGAGTTTGTGGCAGCATGGTTATGGAGAACAAGAAAAATGTCTACGTGTGTGATATGAGTTAATTTGGTGTTGTGTTATGGGTATATATAAGCAATAAATAGATGATGAAAGGGAGTGTTACTTGACCTAATTAAATTGGACCGACTATTGAAAAATGGCAAAAAGTAAAGATATTAATTTTGGGATAGGTTAATTAAGTGATAACTTTTCTCCAAGAACATTTTGAGGTGCGGGATTCGGATTTTGTCATCATCAACTTAAAAAGGAAAAATTATCCTTATTGTGCAGTCTATTACGCTTGAATCATCTTACTTTTGTAGTTTTTTAAGAATTTTTTATTTTTTTATTTTTTTTAAGAATTTTTTATTGAAGGATAGATAAATCTAGTAAATATATTCGGACTGTTTTAATGAATCAAACAATAGTGCTATTGATTAATTTTATGGATATGATGTTTCCAAATCAATTTTAATTGCAGCACATGTTGGAAGTCATGGGCAAAATTGACACATGACCTTATATTTTGAGGTAATTAAAGTAGCATGATGCAAAGAATTTTTTTTAAATAAGTTTTTGAATTTGAATCTTATATATAAAAAATTAGTTATTTTTCGTTAGCCTTGGTAATTAAGAGCCATATATACCAGGAAAAAAAAGCAGTAGATCAAAGAG
>CATIWK010176373.1:0-23244 GCA_949634005.1 Mallotus japonicus
TTCTAATATATTTACTTCATATTAATTTTTTTCATGTTAATATTAATTTACATTATAACTAAGCAATTTTTATTGTAAATAATAGTTTTTTAATTACATTTACTTAATATTCATATATATATATATATATATATATATATATATATATAGTTTTAGTAAATTATCGGTTCTAGTTTCGGTTCTTCGGTTTGATTCTCAGACCGGAGAACTCATGATCTCCACCTCCGTCCTAATGAAAATTTTCGGAACAGTTCTACTCGGAGAATGTCAAATAATCAATGGAGATTTTCGGTTCTGGAGATTTTCAAATCGGATTTTCGGGACGGTTCGGGTTATCCACGACCTGCGCTCAGCCCTAGATACAAGTTTTTCTTCAGAATATAATTAAAACTTTAGTTAAAATTCTTAATAAATGAAATCATTTTCCACAGTTGTAACCATCTTTGAAGTATATGGTGGTCACTCTGATTTATGGCCCAATGAACAAGTTTCCATCAACAAAGTCAGAACAATAGATAGAACTTTGTAATCTCAGTCGTGCAAGGCATCACCCATTTAAAATTATCTTAAGATGGGATAATTTAAATTCCAAAAAGCAAGCACTATAAGCAAGTGGACAATGAAAAACTGTATGCACTGCTGCTGAATCAGTACATTTGACAAAATCAATAATCACAAATCAGCAATTCAACGGTAATTTTTCAAATAAAATGAGAAACTGTTAGGCCATATTCAATTTGGCCAACATACTGAACCGCTAGGTCAAAAATTTGTGTCCAGCCAATAAGAAAAATTTGCGAAGCTCTAACCTCTGGCAATTGATGCTGCATTGTTCACAATTCAACTGGCAAGCTGGAAAAAAATGGAGATTAACAAATAAGTCGCACATATCTGTACACCTTGGTAGTACACTGGCAGTTAATAGACCAAAATTGTGAAACAAACTTTTGAGATAATAAGCCAAACAAGGAAGAACTAACCAGTTACAGAACTCAGCACATACTCAAAATTTTTAACTATCTTTGATTTCATCCTTAACTATTTAATCACCAATAAACAGAGCCAATCAAATCCAAGTTACAAAAGTTCTTGGTCAATGTAAAACCCTGTAGAATACCTAAAGGGAACAATCATTTATCATCCCGTACCCTCCAAATTCTTAATTCCATAGAAGTTGAGAAAAACACAAAATAATTAGTTCTCTTGAACATTTAAGGCAGATAAACAATAATTTCAAATTAGGAAAGAGCCGTTTACGTGCTACCACACATTTTCTTCTGTAGAATCATGTAATCTCTCCAATAGACCAGAACAGATGAAAGAATTTTACTTTTTCTCAGTATAGACTATTAAATCAAATGTATTAAGATTTATAATTTGTCTTGACACTTACTACTAGATGCCCTTGTTGGTCACTATCCTTGCAATTTTGTTTTAACAACTCTTTTCTTGCATTTATGACATTACAAAGAAAGCGAGCAGAAAAGTATTTAAGTAAAATAACAGCAATCTAATCAACTTACTGACATGGAAACTAGAATTCATTGTTGTAGGTGTGAGAGTATCTTAATGTTAATTGCAAGTCATTACGGCATAAAATTAAAAAAAATAGTAAGAAGTTCAACTGAAAATAATTTACCTGAACACTATGCATATCTTTATGCAAGAACCACCATGGACCCGATTTTGATAGTATTCTGAGAGAACATATAAATAAAGGTAAATGAGGAAATATGCACAGTACGAAATTGCAAAATCAAAATATAGACTGCTGACTCATTTTTTTTGCAGAAGCCGACCTTGAAAATTTTAAGCCATCAACTTGGTTATGGACATAAAAGGCCACCAACTCAATTTTTATATATTAATTGCATAAAGCAGAGGATGCTTCCACATTGTTTTTATACTATAGCAATGCCAAAAATATGGCACTGGAAACAGCATTACAATTGGAACTAGAAGAAGTACATTAAGACCAATCAAGCCTTTAAGTTAAATCAGATTAGTTTTGTCAATGTCTTAGGTTTTCCTGTTCAAAAATATGAGAACTCAAACTGCGAACCAACTCTTATATATAGAAGCAAATTGAGTATGAATATTAATTTGAATTTAAATTCCATTTCTCTCCTTTAGAGTTCATGATTCCTAGTTTTAAGGTTAGGTTATTGCAAATTGATGAGTTCCTATGAAAGTCTGTATGTGAACAGGTTAGACAGTAATTACTAATAAGGACAAGGAATGCCATAGAATATTCAATGTTTCATAGTTTTGTTAGTTATGACGATTAATATACCAGCTCTGAGGTTGAAAATTTTCAAACTAGACCCAGTAATAATCGTAGTTTGTAGATGTTTTCTGAGGTCAACCTGCAACTACCCAAATCATGTTGTCTACTAGACCAAATGTTATACAGATATCAAGTTCAGAAGAAACATGCATTAAACCATAGTGAGGGTGGGAAATAACAGTTATCCGAAAATCAGAATTACTTTGGAACAAGAAACTCCATATTGTTCAATCAATATACCTGATAAATCCTGCTGCTGTACGCAAACCCATAAAGAGAGCCAAACCAGACCAAACCCCAGGAAGGCCAAAAACTGGTGAAGCATAAAGCAGAAAGACAGACGATATTGCTCCAATCAACATCTGCAGATCATTACTGTTGTTAGATTAAAAAGAAAAGAAATTCAATTTTTTTTTTAAAAAAAAAAACAATAATAAATGAGAAAAAGAAGAGGAAAACTGTTAAATACCATAGAGCGGGCTGCATATGCAAAGTCAGAAACACCATAGTGGAGTCCATCAAAAATAAAAGCCAGAGCATTCAGAGGCTGACTAGCACTAACAAACTGGAAAATTTGTTGAATCAGCAAAAACATGGAGTATTCATATTAAACAGAAAATATGAATCGAAAGAGAAGCACGCACCAATATTCCAGTTCTGACAATTCCTATTATTTCAGCATCCTTGGTAAACAAGGTAGCTAAGGAACCAAAAGATACACCCAGAATTGCAGCCAAGGAAACCCCACTCAGCAGACCAATCTAAACAGACATGCAAAACAAGCTGTAAGCAAAATCAAGAATAATAGCATCTCATAGTATAAAAATTAAAACTAAGTTGCAGCCAAGGAAATACCACTCAGCAGACCAATCTAAACAGACATGCAAAACAAGCTGTAAGCAAAATCAAGGGTATAGCATCTCATAATATAAAAATTTAAACTAAGTATTAAGGTATTTGAAATCTAATACCAAATATAATGGGTCAAACTCCCAAAAAAAGAAAACAGTTGATTGGAAAAGAAATGTCACCTTCAACACGAAGTTTGTAACTTCCCTAACATTTTTGTAGTCACCTTTTGAAGAATAACTCGCAATTAGAGCCTAGAAAACAGATAACATGTCAGGCACGTGCAGCAAATATAATGTGAGAATGAATCCCATAATATAGTTAGGTCAACTGTAAATTAAAGCACTTTCTTGGAAGATATATTCCAAAGGCCAAATTCACGATTAGCATAAAACAATTCTTTTGAGTGCAAAGATTTCTTCAGCGAGTACGCTGCAGTTAAAATATGAGATTCTTTAACTTTTAAAGAAAGTCCCCGGCATTTCATCTCCATTGATAGAATTTAAATAGAGGAGCTAAAGAAAAATAGCCATAATTTGTTGCCAAGATGAATTAAATGAAGAGAATTCTCTACCTGAGCAGATGCAGCCAGTGCATCTGTAAGAAGTGATACAGCCAACCACACTTGCATGCATATCTGATGTGCAGCCATGGGTACAGGACCTTGGCGAGCAGCCATTGAAGTTGTTAATGTTGTGGTTGTTAAAATAGCAAGAGTTCTTCCAATAAGGAAACCACCTATAAGTTCTCAATAAGTGTAAGTGAAACAAGTAGAATCTAAAGAACACAACATGAAGTGCATACAGCTGAAGTAAAGAAAATAGGTAGGTGATATAGTAGTGCAATTGAACATTAAAGTTGATGTCCTGCTACAAAATCGTGACAGCCAATGACAGTCCATGTAGTTTCAGAGTCTTCCTTTTATATGGACCAAGAAAGAAGAAAGAAAAGAGAAAGAAGGAAAACTCACCAGATTTCATATAGAGACCAAATTGCAGGTCTCCCAGCTTTGGAGCCAATAAGATTACCCTCTTATTCAAATGCCAAATCATTAAGAAGGAGACTATGTATCTAGAACATGAAACTTTTAGCAAAATTATTACAAAAAGACAAAGTAAAATAAAATTTCTGAAGAGAGAATCTAATGTTTAGAGAACATACTGAGATATGACAGTGGAAATTGCAGCACCAGTTACACCCAACTTAAAAGAATACATCAGTATTGGAAATAAAAATATGGCCGATAAATTACCAAGACCTGGATGCAGAGGAAGAACATCAATTAGCTGGAACAGCAAGGAAATATATTTTTTAATTAATACAGAACCAATAAAATGCCAACTTCTAATAAAAGCTATTGCAGAGGGATACAGAGGAGGAGCAAAAATCAAGGCGAAAACCACAAATGATATTACATAATTCTTATCCATACATTCTTCAAAGCAAATTTTTAATTGCTTTAGATGACTAAAGCATGAGATTCAATATCAACTGCTCGCTAATTCGATGACCAAAAATATCTCAATGTTGATTTTTGCGTGTGCAAACAACATTTTCAAATATTCCACATATGTATAGTTCCTCAGACACACTACTAAAAACAAGATCATAGTGCATGAGGGTACCAAATATCTGGCTGCTACTTGTGATTAAAAAAACATTGACTAAGATCAAAGCCCAACCCTATCATGTCACAAAAGCACCTATTGCTTTAGCGAAGAATGACCAAAAAAAGTTGGCTTGTCACAATAGAATGCCCTACCTCCCTCCCTCCCACCTATAGGTGGCCATTTACTCTCAATTTGTTTTTCATATCTCTAATAATTCCTCGTGAAAAGCAAAAAACCATCTATGCCGCTAGAACAGATACCGAGTTCCATTTCTGGAACACATCAATACAAACAAAAAAATGGAAAAAATAAATCAATGAATAAAAATGTGACATGATATCAACTTCTGGATTATTAAATTAAAAATGAGAAAATAAATAAATAAATAAGGTCCCAATACTTATAACTTTATACATCAGAAATTAGAGTAAGCACTTGCCTAAACAATAAACTGGAGTTTTTGTATCCTTGAATCCTCGGAAAACACCTTGAAGAGCCAAAGACACAACAAATGCAGGAGCACCAAGAGCTCTTAGTAAAAGATATTGTTCTGCAGGGAAGCGCATCGGAGAATCCTGTTTAAAAATTGAACAAGAAAAATATTTTGTTGAACGATTCATCTCACAAGGAATGATAATTCAAATGTGCTTCGAGTTTTCACCAGCTGCACTCAGCCAAATATTACATGCATCTTGATACCCCACCGAGAAGCAGCTTTTCGCATTTATGAGATGGAAGTTAAGTAGCCCAGAATCCAAAACATCTTTTACAATTAGGCTATGACCTAACTTTTCATATAGGTAGGCACAAAAACATGGAAGAGAGATACTGTGAGTCATGAAGTATATGGAAACTTACCAATGTTATGCCCATCAAATTGAGAAATGGTCCACGTCCCAAAGACAGGGCTACTGCCTCAAAGATCCCAATGCCAACAGCTAACAGTAAAGCTGTAGACACAGATGACAGTTGCTTTCTTTCACCAGCCACATCAGTAGGTTTACCATTTGTACCATTTTCTTGAATACCCTTCTCTGCATCAGAAGCAGCACAATTAGATTTGCACCAGAAAATGTCGATTACTTTTATTCTTCCCCACAATACAACCCATGTTTAACAAGATGGCAGCCAGAATATCAATCAAGAGTTTAAACATCTGTTGCTTCAACTGTTACTTAAAGCCAATGCACCCATGCTAGATACATGGATGTTTGAACTAGATGTAGGCACTTGGGTATGCTGGTCCATATACAAGAATAGGTAAGAGAAAACTAATCAAATGCATCCTTGTCTACACATGCATACAACATTCCAGTAATTATAAATTTACCTGAAGGTGAATCTTTCAAATTTCTGGCAATGTCTTCTGCAACAAAAGAGGTTGCAACACTAAGAAGCGGCATATTGAACAGCTTTGATATATTGTTAAATATTGTAATAGAAACACCAGCCGAGCCCAACTCCACAGGACCTATAGAGTCAACAGAAAAGCACAACCATCAGGATAAGACTTAATACTCTAAATCTATATACATGCCCAAAGAAACAAACAGAATGATTAGTACAAGCTCTAAACCTTGGCTAATAAGGAAATTTCTTAGCACATAGTAAATTGCACCATTCAAACAACTTCAGCTTGAATTCATGGACCCTTAACTTTACAATATCATAAAAAAGCTTCATTTTTGCCTATATTTTAATCAGTGGCATTGGAAATCTGTCCATCCTATTAAAATTGAAAGAAATCCAATGTTGTAGCCTAATTAGCATTAACATACTAAGCAATTCTTGAACTGACAATTAATAAGTCTACAAAAAAATCATTTGCAAAAGATGTATAATTACAGGCAAAGAGCAGAGGTAACACAACCACACTAAATTTTCATTCAGCCTAGTAATGGGACAGATCTTGCTTTTAGCAACATTGAATAAACTGCAGGTAAAAATTGATTCTGGATATACAATTGGAACAAATCAAAGTTAAAATTCATAAGTGAGGAATAAGGTACAAAATAAAAATAAAATAAAAAAACAACATAAGCCAGCAAGGAAAAAATATGACAAACAGAGAATAGATATCCAAAATAGAACAAAACACTAGATACAATGAGAAATAAATTGGTGAAAATAAACTTGTAGCCAGTAGTATGAAGATACAAGAACAGGTAAATACCTAATCTACCAATATAAGCTGTCTCCATCAGCTGTGTTAAGGGATCAATAGCTTGTCCAGCAAGTGCAGGAAAAGAAAGCATTATAAGCTCACGTTTGGCATCTGAAGACTCCGGTTGGTTGAATGTTACTCTAGATGGTTCACTGCAAACAAAATTAAGAAAACCAATGCATAAAATTATTATTAGAAAAAGCAATTTCTCAAGGAAGATAATTAAACTTACAAATAGGAGTTTGATTTCTCAGGATTTATTTATTTGCTTATTCATATTTTCAAAAGAACTCTACGTTTCAACTAACAAGCAATTTTTTGTTTTTTTCGCTGAAACTGAATGCATTACAAATACTTTCTTGTTTAGATGGTGATCAATATCAACCGTAATCAAGCATAATGTTATGTTCAATTGTAAAAAAAGATTAATTAGATGTGTTGCTATCAGTTTTACACAGCATGAATGAAATGTTTGGAATAAATCATGTGCAAGAATTCAAGTCAATTTACTAAAGAAGCATGTCAATTGTAGCATGATTTCATTTCTTTTGTAGCAATGCTTTCTAACATGCCTTGTTCTTTAAGTCAAAACAATTGAAATTTTAAATTTTTGCAACGATAAACTTCCAAACATGAGAATTGATCAAATAGAATTCAGTTCAATTCTTCAGACTTTCAAAACACTACCGGGAAGGGAAATATGCAAAATATTAATGTTAGGTTTTTTATCTCACACTTGTTCATCAGTTGACAGTTCTTCATTTGTTGAACTATTGAGGGAATATTCTTCTTCTAGGGATGGTAATCTCTCCTGCACATTAGTGGATTCTACTTCATGCCCAGAATAATGATTATGAGTCACTCCAAATCGATGCCTTCTGGAACGAGTCACAAGCGGTGACAAACAATTTATGCACTCTACAGACAAGCAAGAGTTGGTGACAGCAACTTTACAATTTAATCGTCTCGTAGTCGTATCAATTGAGCGCAGCAACGAAAATCTCCTCCTTCCATTTATTACTCCATTCTGTTCATTGCTTCTACTGCTAGCCAATCCCCTAGAAAGTGCAGCGCCACCAAATTGTCTTGTAGCCATGTTCAGCAATTCTCTCAAAGACCTTCAAGATTGAATAATAAACAGGCAATAAGACATGAAGCAAAAGCAAAAGCATAAAAATTACCAAATAAATAAATGGAGAGGCAACTGCTCATAATTGTAAAGTGAAGAACATATAAAGAAAGCAGAGGCAGAGGCAGAGGCAAGAATACCTTGTTTTCGCGATTGTGAGAATTTCAGCAAGTTTTCGAGATTTTTTTAGAAGACCAAAAAAAAAAAAAAAAAAAAAAGACAGAGATGATAAGAGAAATGTTTGTTGTCGGTAGGAATGGAAGAAGAAGAGATTCATTTTATCGGCATGGTCAGTTGTTTAATAGATGCTTCTGCAATACCAACGTAGGAGAAAACAAGCAGTTTCAAAAGTGGGTTATATAGGAATTGGTGATAAGCGCAGCACCCCTTATACTTGGTACAATTTGTCAATTTCACACCTCTAACTTAAAATTTTGCCATATTAATATTCGAACTAGTCTAAAATGCTCTAACTTCATTAATCTGATGATATAATACAACTATCACCCCTTGTACTTGCCACTTTTTGTTAGTTTGACACCTCAATTTGCAGTTTTTGAGCAGTTAAACTCGGCTTAATGTATACATGGCCCCCTGTACTTGTCACTTTTTGTCAGTTTGACACTTCGACTTATAATTTTGCCATTTTGATACCTGAACTTGGCTAAACTATAATTTTGAAATCCCTGTCAGCACACATGGCATGGAATAACGTATCAACATGTGCCACATCATAAGGATTTGACTGACCAAAAACTACAAGTAAAAGTGTTAAACTGATAAAAAGTGACAAGTACAGGGGTGGTAGATGCACTATGTTATCATATTAGTGCAAACTAATGCATTTTAGCCAAATTCAAGTGTCAAAATGGCAAAACTATAAGTTAAGGTGTGAAATTGACAAAAAGTGACAATTATAGGGGGCCATGTATGTATTATGCCATCAAACTCTTAATATGTGGCACATGCTGATTCGCTATTTTATGCCACGTGTATTAACAAGGGTTTTAAAATTGCATTTTAGACGAGTTCAGGTGTTGAAATGGCCAAACTATAAGTTGAGGTGTCAAACTGACAAAATATGACAAATACAAAAGGTCATCCACGTATTATGCCAATTCCTAAAGACCAATCTGGTCCTTAGTGTTTTCTAGGAAGGGCCTAATTTACCCCTTCTTTGGTCTATTATAACTTGTTTGGCAGATACATATTGGAGAGAACCAATTTAATCACTACCAAAAAAAAAAAACACTCAAGAATGACCTTTTCTACCATATTACTCCACAACTTTATATTCCTTGGTTCAAATAATATTTTTTTCAAAGAATATATATCACTCTCCTGTTTGAAAATTTTGAATTTCCTTTTTATCAATTAAAAATAACATTTTTATTTTAAGATATTTTTCTTTTTTCCTTTTCATGGATGTGACATTTCGTTAAAATAGAGCGACTAAAACATATTATCCAATAATTTTAAATAAAGTTTATGAAGTGATTTGAAATTGATCGAAAATTAATATATAATAGAAATAAAAATATTATATAACAAAGTTTCAATTAAGGAACCAATGAGTTACATGATTAATTTTTATTTTTTTTTATTGTTGATGTGATCCTGAACTTAATTTGCATAAATTTATATTAGATATAGCATGTATTAGTATTTTGTATCAGTATTTTGGTCATAAGTCACTCTACAAAAGTCGGATTGAGGCTATTCAAAAGGCTATGAAAAGCTACTACAACATTGATGCAAAAAGCTAGGGCTAATTCAATCGTCATCAAGGGCTAAAGTCTTCAACAATCATCTAGTCATGTACAAAACTGGGTACATTGAATGTACATAAGTAAACGGGCCATAGCTCACTCTATACAGATCTAAATGGAGAAATTCAGGATGCTTATTAAAAGGCTAAAACTTTTTGTTTTGGGCTTGAGTCGTTCTGTCCATTATCAAGGTCAAAAGTGTATTACAAGCTGTTATATCTGTAAATTCAAATTAAAATAGGATTATATTTCCTTATTGTTACAGACATAGTGTGCATATTAAAGTGTGAACAAATCAATTAAAAATCAAGCATTAATGTGTATTGACTTTCCTAATCTAGGATTTTCCTAGTTAGGGTTGCCTAGATGTGTACATATATGTATAGTCCATGTATTAACATCAATCAAGAGAATTTCTTCCTCTATCATGGTATTAGAGCAACAATAAGAGTTTTTGTTCTTTTCAGTATCTTCTGCCTAGTGAGCAGAATAGTACCATTTTAGAGTTAGTCCTGGAGCATGAAACCACTACACCGATGGCACAGGGAGGAGCATGGAACGCCAACTGGTTGATCCCAAAAATTCAGTCACTTGACTCACAACGCTTGGCCCTCACATGCCACTTTAAGATTCAACATTCTTCCTCACGCATTAGCGCGTGTGACTACTGGGAAAGGAGTCGTCACCTCCAATCACATTTTCTAGCATCGACCCGCCCTTTCGAACATCCCTACATGGTTCACTTTGTTGGATCTCCTCTCTTTCAGGTTCCTTTGCTTTATTTAGCTACTATTATTTGAATATTTTGTTGCTTGGAGGGCTAAATATTGAAAGATATCTATCAGTTATGTCTTTTTATCATTTGTGGCTACTAGTTTTATGTTTTTTAAACTACTGGTTATTTGATTTTCTTCAATTGGATTTTAGTTTTTTTTTTCTTTTTTTTTTTTGTTTAAAGCACATCTCTACTATGACTGAAGAACTGAAAAATATAATTGTGACTGATGTAGTTCCTGTAATATCCAAAATCGATGATCATAAATTAATTGGGTTAAATTATTTTTGTCACGGTGTAAGACAATCTGAATTTACCTAAGGAGTATTTCTATGGACAATTATCTCACTGATGATCCACCTAAAGACAATACTCGTTGAGTGTAGCTTAGGGATGATGGTAAATTATTTTTGCAAATTAGAAACTCTATTATGTGATGGACACGTGGTGTCCATCTTCTTTTTAAAGGAAGATTTGTGTTCTGCAGAGATAGGGAAGAAGAAGCTTTTGTACAAAATTACCTCTTTGATACCCATATTTTTCCTTTGCTCCGTTCAACCCCCAAACGACCTCCGATCGACATCAAATTCAAACTGTAGAATCGTCTCATCGTCCTCTTCCTTTTAGTGGTGCTCGTTTTGATTGAAATGGCTTAGATTAGTGTAGAATTACAAGAAACCAGTCGGCCTTCTATCTCTGGTCTGCACTATTCTGATGGGTGTCAGGTGACATGGTTGAATCCATCGCATTCCTCTCGTCGTCAGGAGTCTGTAGGTACTGACCATGCGTCCGATCTACGTCCGTAGAATATTTGGCGAATATTTTAGGTAATTTCGGTTTAATTTTTAAATTTAATTATTCAGTGTATGTTTTGGGTTGTTTGAAGCTATTTTTGTGTTCTACTAATTATTAGGAACATTTTGGTATATTCGATTTTATTGGATGTTGTGTTTTTCCAGTGAGGATACGGCGAGTCCCACCCGAAAATAAAGTGGAATTAGGACCGACCCAGAAAATTATGGAACTATTTTTATAACATAGAATAAAGTGTGTTGATCAATTTCCATAACTAGACCAAAGTCTAATTCCTCAGGGATTTTGAAAATAAATTCCGGAAGCGTTTCGGTGGAAATTTCATAATTTCCATTTAAATTGTTTTAACTCACCGAAAAAAATTCTTTTAGCTTCAAATGTCATGTTTAGCATATTTTCAAGTTTAATTTAAATAATTCCTTGATTTTATTAATTTTATGGAATTTTTGGGAATTTATTTGATAAGCATATATAAGCATATTTTTAAAAAATATTATTTATTTTAGAGAGTTCCGGAGCAGGAGCCGTCGCATTTGGACAGCCAAGAACATGTTGGCTGACACGCTCCACCTGTGAGTTAATTTTATAAAGTATTTGTTGAGATTATTTAAAAATGAGAATTTTATGAGATTAATAAAAATTTATTTATGATGATGAATTTTACTTTATACATGATTCATTTATTTTATTATGATTAAGCATTGATGAACATGCTTTAGTTGGCTTAATTTTGTTTAATTTTATTTTTATATTATTCATATATTGTTTTGGAAGAAGTGGTAGAACATGCCACCTGGTGGGTGTCACTAGGACTACAAGCGTGTTGATTGTGAGCCCTGGTTGAGTAAGACTCTCTGGGCATGTATATGTCTACTGGTTAGACCCCGGTCGAACTTGCTCTCTAGGTGCCAGTAAATAATTGGTGTAAGAAACCGACTGTGGTTGGACCCTGGTTGAGTGTGCTCTCTGGGACCGACAGTCATTTGGATTAAGAGAGTCGGAAGGCTAGTAGAACTAAGGTTGAGGGTTTTGCCATGTTTTCCATTAAAGACTTTAAATTACATGAATTTCCCGAGTGGTTTTGTATTAAAGACGTTTCTGGTTTTGGAAAAGTATTTTTATAAGAAAATAGTTTTAGTAAAATGAAGGATTTTTGAATAATTATTTACTTAAAGGATTTAAAGGTTTTAAAATACTGTTTTAAAACCAACATGCATTTTATAAAACTAGTTCACTCAGTGAGGTATGATTCCCCTAAATTTATTTTTCCAGGATCTTAGAATCATATCAATCCTAGTCAACGTCTGCGCCGGGTTTCTTCTTCTTTGGCCATTTTGTGTAGGTTTATTTAATATAAATATTGTGTATTTAAATTCTAGATACCATAGTAGTTAGCTAAATGACTTGTAAAATTTGTATTTGGTATTTTTAATTACTACCCTGTATTGTGGATTATTTTATGGTGGAGTTATTTATGTATTTGTGGATTTGGTGTTGATTATTGGAGTGCTTGTGAAGTAGTTTGTGATTGGAAATTATTTTGGGAGTATTATTTATATTTTTCAGGTTTTGGTTTGTTCCGGGCATAGAGGAAACTCTGCCGGATTTTCGTTAAAGTTTTAAAAGTGAGTAAATTTATTGCAAAAATTTTCTTTAGGCTTACTACGAGTTTTGGAAGCATCATGCTTTCTCATTCCCTAGTGCCGATCACGTGACTTTGGGTTCAAGTCGTGACAAAGTTGGTATCAGAGCTTATGGTTGATTTTCTACTATTTTGGTCATTGAAATATGTCTTTTCTTGAACTATTGCGGTAATTAGGGTGATAAATGTCAATTGTTGTTATCATTGCTTCTAGAATTCCGCGTATATATCGGTTCCCCTGTTATGTTTTGAATCTTGTTGATTTTTGTGTCTTTCCAGAATGAGGAGGAGAGCACGAAATGCTCCTGCTACATATGCAACATATGATGATGGTGAGCAGTCCGTTCAGGATGAAGCTCCTTCCTCTGCCCCACAACGTAGAGGAAGGGGTAGGCCTAGGGCAGCGGCAACTCCAGAACAAGAGCAATAGCTGTAAGTAGAGCCAGAAGTTCCTGAGGTAGATCCTGCAGCCTTTGCAGCTGGAATGGTAGGAATTAATCAAGACCTAGCTGCACTTAATCAGGCTATGCCTATTAGTGATATGCACTAGGTCAATCATTTATGACTATGTATTGATTTTATCAATTTATTAATAAAGAAGCATTTCCATTATCATTTCTTTTTTATGATAATTAAATGAATAGTTAATTCTTTCTAAGGTCATCAAGTATATGACTTGATAGTAAAACCCTTAGATTAAAATATGAGTTCTATTCAGAATATCCCTAGCCATTTATTTATTATAGAATTAATAATAAATTGTATGGTGTTGACTAATGATTATGTTTTACTAATCATGAATATGAGATATTAAGTCAACTTATAGGTACATGTTTGAGAAATCATGTACTGGATTGACCCACTATGACAATACTACATAGATTATTGTCATAAGTATTTCTCATCACAGTAATATTGTTTTAGTCCTTTGACCTTGAAATCACCATGGATTTTTACATAACTATTTTATGTTTTGACACATTCTAACATTGTCTTTAACCGAATGATTAAATAGAATGTTGTTGGATATGAAATGAGTTATGTGAGGAATGTGAGTGATTGAAAAGGAATTTATCCCTCATTGAATATGAGTAAGATATCTATGGGTCCCTTAATAAGATAAACTGAAGGAAAATGCATGGCCATGCTGAAATGAATTGATAAAGAGTTATCAATCTCAGTCTACTTGGAATCAAGTCATAATATTATTAAACTATATAAGGATGACAAACTATGCCTTATGTTTAATTAAGATATCATATGATAAAAGGACTATAATGTTCACTATAATAAGGTTATGTCGGATTATCGGCCTTCACATAACTCGGGTAGTCATAATGTCTTGCTAGAGACCAATTATGATTTATAGGCCTAAATAGGGATTTAGGCCCACTGTCAACGTTATGTGAACCTACAGAGTCACACACTTAGAACAGGCCCAAAACGAATATGGGCTTACTAAGCCCAGTTAAACTCTATGGAAATATATATATATATATATATATTTATTTATGGTAATGATTATCTAAATAAATAATTAAATATATTTATGATTTAGGTATTTTAATAAAATCAGAATTAAAAGTGGCATATACCAAAAGGGGTTTTGGTAGTTGAAACCCTAATTGAGAATTCTATAAATATATCATGTTCTCTAGGGTTTCACATACGTCTGTCACTTAAGCTACCTAAATTCTTTTTCTCTGCCTTTTGAGAAAACGAAAAACACAAAGAGTTCATTCGTTCTTGATTTTGTGAGACAATAAAGAAGATGCTAGCACACAGATTCATTTTGAATCAAGGCTGTTCTTGTGGATACCAGTAGGACAAATCCTTTTGGAGACGTCTCAAATCCGTTCAAAGAAAGTAAAAAGCTTGAGATAGGGTGTCACCAGTGTGAACCTCCTCTCTTCCTTCCAGCAATCTAGCCTCTACATTTGATTCTGATAAGGTTTTGGAAACCCTAACTAAATCAATTAACCGAATTGTATGGATCCGAGTTCGGGTACGTGATAAAATTTTAATTTTTCATTGCATTTTCTATCACGAAACCCAACACTTTTATCCAAGAGCATACTAGCAAGCCCATCAGAATCATTTAAAGAATCCCCCTCAACAATAAGATCATATTTGCGTTTTCTTTTATAAAAAATCACAACACCATCCTTATCAACTTCTGAATATAAAAGTGTTGTTTCCTACTCTTCCTTATTTTCAAAATAAACTTAATTCTTAGGAGACAAAGAATCAATTTTAAAATTCTGATTGTTACCTGAAATCATAGGGAGCTGAACTGATTCAAGGTTATCTGTAACATATTTTCGTTTAAGATTCTTATCAGAAATTATGGCAAACTGACCACTTAACTCCGATGAAGATGCTTCTTCTGAACGAAGCCATCGATCACTTATCTGATGTTGATTCCGGTAGTTAGATGCATGAAGCCAACTCCTATAAACCTTTTCACAAGACTTTGATGAAGACTGGAAAACAAATTCAAAACTTGTCAGAATGCTCTAGCATACCGCAAACAAAATAAAAAGTAAGTAGACGTTCATATTTAAAGTCCACCCAGAACCATTCACCTTCGGCCTTCTTAATCTTCATCTTATACTTAAGAGCTTTGCAAACATCAACAGATACTCTGATATGAACAAACAATCACCATAAACTAGTAAAATTATCAGGATCCGAATCAACAAAAGACCCGATAAAATTACCAATATATTGAAGAACTTTATCTGATCTGAAACAAACGCAGCCATCGCACTTACAAAGGAGCAAAAGATTTTGGTCAAAAATCCACGGGCTAGAATCAAGAACTCTGGCTAAATCAAGAGAATGATGAAACTAAAATAAATATAAATGATTGCCCACATCATGAATACAAACACCCCTCACCGGTGGCCAATAGGCTGCAAGTGTGCTCTTCATAACATTGAAGTTAATGGACCTATCCGACAAAAACTTACTAATAAGACAAAGCTTAAACTCCTAAGTAGTATTGACCATTTCATCTCCTTCCACCACAGGCTCACCCACATCATTGTCAATAAGAGACAGATTGTGATAATGACTTTCCAAAGCAGCATGGTCAATATTAGAGGACGAAGCCATAACGATGAAGAAAAAAAATCCGAAATAAAATAGAAAAAGGAAAGAATGATGAAGAAAAGGGAAGAATGAAGAAAAAGACTTGTTAAAAGAACAAGAAAAAAACACTCACCATATTGGCGAGACAATTTCTTTTTATGTATGCCATATTCTTAAGTGATTTGATATTTTGTTTTGCTCTATTATATTATATTATTTATGTTATATATTTTTATATGTTATATATATTATTAGATAAATCAATTTATCTGTTTAATTTTGAGAGATATTTAAACAATAAAAAAGAAATGTGTAAAAATCACATAGAAACAGTAATTGCAATTCATGAATTGATAAAGTTATATAAATTAAGTACTTTAGTAAGTGAAAAATTTATATAAATTAAGTACTTTAGTAAGTGAATCAAAAAGACTTGTTTTTGAGAGATTCCAAAAGAGACTTTTAAGAACCAATATTCTAATTTTCCTAATATATATAATAAATATAAAGCGGAAAAGTCAAATTTGAATTAAATCTCAGCCTCAACTAATTCCTAAAAACATTAAATTTCCATAATTTGCTTAGTTTTGTAAGGTACACTTCTAAAAAAAACTTCCAACTTCTAAAAAAAAGTCAAATTGGAGAACTCTATCATCTCCAATTTCGTGAGTCAAATGAAATTTACAAGTTTCATTTAAGTTGTCTATTAACATTCATGCAAAAAAGAAATAAAAAAAATATAGAGGCAAAATACCTATCATAATGGAGATACTGAAAATACGATATTTCTCCCTGTAGACTGTAATCTCTTGTTAAGTTACCATGAAGAGAAGTAACCATTATTTCACATTTTACTTTCTTATGAGAAAAAAGGGTAAATTAATTACTACAACAATTAATTTGTGTAGTTGGTTGAGGTTGAATTTGTTAACTATGAGAACAAAGGATGAAAGAGGCTATCAAATTATGTTTGAAATGTTTAATAAGTTCTTTGTTAAATCTTTAAGCCAATGATGGATCTATCTTCAAATGTAAAAATGGAAAGATAGAAAGAATTTTAAATGGGAGCATAAAAAAATCCTCAAATTCATGGCATTCCCATAATAAGGGAAATATATAGCAGCTGAAATGTCCAAAATTAGTTTAGTTAAATAGAGGGGGTGTTTGAGTTAACTAATGGAAATTTTTTCTCCAGTAGCTACAATTCAAGTTTTTGGTAAAACTACAAAATCAGCAGCTGATAACTGTTTTTATTCAAAACAGTTGCAGATTTGACAAATTCTATTTTGAAGTTTTTTCCTATCAGCTGATAGCTTATTTGTATTTATTTTTTATTAAGACCATTATTAAAAATAACTAATAAAAAATGACATTATTTAAATTAAATGTATGTAATTAATTTTTATAGTTCATAATTAAAAAATATTATTTTTAAATTATTATATGTATAATTATTTTTTAAAAAAATTATACAATAATATTTATATTTAAAATTTATTTTAAAATAATTTCTATTAATTATTATATATAAATCAAAGACCATAAATTATTATTTATTACTATTGTTATTTTAAAATAATTTACATAACTAAGAAAATATTATAAGAAATATATGAAATTACATTTACAAATAAATTATACTCTTAATGGTCATTTGACATACTAACAATAACGGCAAATAAAATTTTACCAAATAATTTATATTTATCAACTAATATTAGTTATCAGTTATTAATTATCCGCTATCCGCAGCTGCTAGCAGTTATTAGTTATTATAAATAGCTAAACCATGCAGGCCAAAGAGTTTCTTTTGACCAAAAGATATGAACGTTGTGGGAAACATCAAAGGATAGTAATAATACTCTTTTGAGCATTAAATGAATGCCAAACTTTAGAAGTCAGTCCATTACACTCTATGAATTTATGCCACCACATAAAAAAAATGTAAGAGTGCTACTTGACATGATGTTAAAGTATTTTTATTGAAACAGAGTCTGAACAGAGTTAGATAGATTAGTGCTCTTTGTTTAGCGAAGGTTCTCTCTTCCCAGGTGTAGAGCGATAAGGTTATAGCCAAGATGTGCAAACTCTCTTGGAATTGCAGAGGATTAGGTACCGCCTTAACTGTTAAACCTCTCAAACAACTTATTCTTCGAACATAACCTTCTTTAGTCTTTCTAATAGAAATAAAGCAAAAATCCTCTAACCTAGAAAAACTTTGAACCTAACTGAACTTCACAAATGGAGAGTATCAAGATTTGGAAGGAAGATCGGGTGGTTTAGCATTATGGTGGAAGGATAGATGGGAGATACTAATCCTCAAGAAATTGGCACACTTCATTGACGTGTGGATAAAGGAAAATTTAGAATGGCATTTCACCAGCACTTATGGTAGCCCTAGAAAAGAAAAAAGACCAGAGATCTGGAGAGAGGTTAGGTCTTTATCGTAGAGGGGAGCCATCCTATGGCTTATTGTAGGGGATTTTAAAAATTAGGAGGTAACACTTTTTCATACTCTCAATTGAGGGACTTCAATGATTTGATTTTGGATTGCTCATTAGTTGACTTGGGGTTCAAAGGGGGAGCTTTCACATGGCACAATAAGCAGATAGGGGATAGAATAGTTAAGGTAGACAAAGTGCTAGCAAATGTAGAATGGGTGAACAAATTCGAATATGCATCTGTAGAGTATGAAAGCTTTTTGGGCTAAGATCATATACATTTATTTATAGAGCTGAAACTAGACAAGAAGAAGAGGAAAAGGAGATTTGTTTATGTAGCTAAATGGGAACTAGAAGCAGAATGTAGGGATTTGAGAACAAGCAACTAGAATGAACAACAAGACATGAGACATATGATTCAGTCTCTAGGGACAAAATTAGAGAAACTTAAAGGGGATTTAATCAGTTGGTGCAGAAGAAAGAACTTAGAAAAATAAAGGGGAAAATAGAACCTTCAGTAGAAATTTGAAGAGACAATGAATGGAATTTTAATGAAAAAAGATTGATGATCTATGGAAGTCAGAAGAAGTTCACTGGAGGCAACGATCTCATATACAATGGCTGAAAGAGGGAGATAGAAATATGAGATTCTTTCATCTATCGGTGGTATAGAGAAGGAAATTCAATTAGATTCGAAAAATCAAGAAAAAAATGGCCAATGGATGAGGGATGAGATGTAGATAAAAGAACAAATAGTGCAATATTTTGAGAGGTTGTATAGTGTAGAGCACACAGAAAGGGAGGAGGACATGGCTGAGATAGTTTTGAGCTTGGTGACAGAGTAGATGAACCGAAATCTACTTAGAGAGGTGGATATGAAAGACGTGAGGGTAGCAGTTTTTAGTTTGGGGAAATTAAAATTCCTTGGGCCAGATGGGTAGCCAGGAATTTGCATCTAGAATAATTGGGATGTGATTAAAGAAGAGGTGCTATAAGAGGTCAAGAACTTTTTCTCGTCAGGGACTCTTCCACTCAATCTCAATCAAACTACAATTGTGCTGATCCCTAAGCAAAAATATCTAGAAAGATTTGAAGATTTTAGGCTTATAAGTTGCTATAATTATGCTTATAAAATAATTTTGAAGGTAATGGCCAACAGATTGAGAAGATGGCTCCCTGAATTGATAACTCCATAACAAATGGGATTTGTTAGTGGCCGCCATATTCAGGAGAATATCATTGTGAACCATGAGGTGACTCATGCGTTGAGGCATAGGTTCAAAGGAGCTAGAAGCTACTTCACGCTGAAGTTGGACTTGGCCAAAGCTTATGATAGAGTTAACTGGGAATTTTTGAGACAAATCCATAGAAAAATAGGCTTTTATGAGAAGTGGGTAAACCTGGTGATGGCTTGTGTGGAAACGATGACTTCTTCAATCCTCATTAATGGTACTCCCACTCGAAGCTTCAAACTAACTCGAGGTCTGAAATAGGGAGACCCCATATCTCACTATCTGTTTATTATGACAGCGGATTTCTTATCCAAGTTAGTAGCAAAAGAGCACCAAGTAGGTAACATCAAGGGTGTTAAGATAACGAGAAACTGCCCGGTAGTGACCCACTCTCTGTTTGCCTATGATACTATAATTTATGGGGAGAATAACATTCAGGAGGTTGAGAAGTACATAAGTCTGTTGGAGAGATACTCAAAAAGGTTAGGCCAGTTGATCAATATGGATAAATTAGAAATAAACTTCAGTGCTAACACAAACCCGGAAGTGAGGGTTAGAGCATGTGAATTATTTGGCATTAAGGAATCCTCTTAGTCTTTGAAGTATCTTGGAATCCCAATAGAGTAGGGCCAAACTAGAAAGGGATTATTCATTTACTTGGTACAGAGAATGCAGGAGAAAACTCAGGTCTGGAAAGCTAAATTCTTGATACAAGCAGGTGGAGAAATTATGATTAATGTAGTCCTCCAAGCGTTACCTTCCTTTATGATGTTAGTATTCAAACTTCCAGTTGGGGTCATTCAAGAGCTTGAGAAGCTGATTAGAAGGTTTTGGTGGAACCAGAACATTGAAAAAAAGAAACTTCATTGGATCATATGGGAGGCCATGACGTTCCCTAAACAGATGGGTGGCATGGGTTTTAGGGAAATGCAAAATTTTAATACAGCTTTGTTGGGCAAAATAGGGTGGCAAATTTTTCACAACCCTAAAACTTTGTGTGCTAGATTGCTGAAAGGAATTTTCTTTTCGTACACCAATTTTTTGAATGCTAAGCAAAGTAATAAAGCCTCTAGGATTTGGTCAAGCTTGATGCAAGGCAGGAAAATAGTGGAAAAGGGATATAAATGGAATGTAAGCTTAGGGGCAGACATTCAAATCTAGAATGATCCATGGATTCCTAGTTTGCCGGGTTTCAAAGTTCAATTTAAGAAACCAAAAAGTGTGGAAGTGTACTTAGTTAAAGATCTAATAGATCATGACAAGGGAAAATGGGATGACAACTTGTTGGAGGCTTTAATTTCTAATGAAGAGGGAGAGCAATAAAATGTATTCCTATAAAAACTCTTAGTGAAAGAGATCGGATTTTCTGGCATTATGAAAAAAGGGCATTATTTAGTGAAGTTGAGGTATAGATGGTGCAAACAGAACGCTGTAAGGAATAGCAGTGGTGCAGGGTTGGGAATGGATATAACAGGAGACGAAGATCTTTGGGAGTCTATGTGGAATCTGCAGGTGCTTCCAAAAATAAAAAATTTCATATGGAAAATGTGTTTAGGATGCGGTGGATATGAAAGAAAATCTGATGAGGAGGGGATGTGGAAACGATGTAACCTATTATTGATGTAATGCTACTATGGAGAACTTAGAGCATCTGCTTTTTTAGTGTGAGCATTCCAAGCATGTTTTGCATGCTAGTTAGTTTGTATATATTCCTAGAGAGGATCTAAATCTAGCCTTCAGGGATTAGTGAAGGGAACTAAATAAAATGTTGAAGGAATCGAATAATGGAGAGATGTTGAACTTAGCAGCCATCATATGCTGGAACATTTGGAAAAGGTGGAATAGTTTTCAATTTGAAGGAAAAAAAGAAGATCCTCTCACAACTATGGAGTGAATAAATGAGAGTTGGCACAAGATTCTCGCCTTGATCAATCACCAGGAACTTATCAACCCCTATGAGAGTGAATCAGTAGAGATCAGGGAAAGGGCTAGATGAGAGGCTCCAAGCGAAGGTGTGTGGAAATTAAAATGCGATGCTTCTTTTCATAAAGATCTTAATAGTTGCTAGTTAGCTTTTATTTGTAGAGATTGGAAGGGGAATGTTATTCATGTGAGTAAGGAAAAAGACTGATGCTCCTCCTCTCTCCAAGTTGAGATGATTGCTATTCGAGAGGCTATTAGATGTGTTTGCAAATTCCTAAACAAACCATGCATTGTGGAAACGGATTATAAGGAAGCAGCGGATCTGTGCATGCAAGAAGCACTGGAATGCCCCTGGGAAGTTGTGGCGATCCTTGAAGAAATTCAGAGACTAAAAGTTGTTCTTTCAATTTTCTCAGTGCAATTTATCCCACGAGGAATTAATTTTGTGGCTGATTGGCTATCCAAGATTGGTATTACTTTAGCTTTTGACTCTATTAGTTTCAATGTTCATCCTAATCTTTTAGATTACTGTTAAAAGATAAGTTGTAGTTGTTGTTTTTAATGAATCTTATTTAAAAAAAAAAGTATTTTTATTGGGCTTAAAACGGTTTTCAGTTCTTTCGATTGGTTCTTATTAAATTATTTTCTTTAATTGAGTTCTCAAACTTTTATTTTTATAATTTTTACATTCTTAATTTGACGTCCGTTAAATTTGAACAGATTTTTTATCAAATTATTGTCACGTCATACTATTTTCGTTAAATTTAAACTTTTCAAGTTTTGTTCAATAAGTACTTAATGAATTATTTACATTTAATTAAGTCCTTGAACTTTTATTTTTCTAATTTTTATATCCTTTAGTAGACGTATACGAAACACATGTCAATAAAATATTGTGCAATTCAACTATTTAATGAAACTTATACAATGTAGAATATTTTCTATTTGTAAAATTAAACTTAACTGAGATTGGCTCATAAAAACTCGAGTTCAACTCGAATTTAGCTCTTTTTTAACTTAATATTTTTAGTTTTATATTTAATTTAATTTTTTAATTTAATAAAATTAATTTAAATAATAAAATTAAGTTAAATTAATTCATAAATTAATTTAAATAATCTAACTTTATTTTATTGAATTAAAATTTTTTATTTAGTAAAAATTAAGTTAAATATCAAAAATAAGTTAAATTTAACCCGATTTTATTATTTAATTTAAATTTTATTGAGTTAAATTTTTATTTAATAAAAGTATTTTTGTTAAGACCCGGAATTTTTATTAAAATTTTTATATTTTATTTGGAATTTGCAGTGTTAATAAATATTTTTATTTTATGTTTATTAATATTCTATTTAATTATTTTTTTATTAAATAGTAAAAATTTGGTTAATTATTATTAAGTTTATTTTGAGATTTAACTATTGCTAATATTGGGTATATTTTATTTAATTATTATTTGATTGATTTATTATTAAATTATTTTAAAAGTATTCACTGTGTTTGTAGTAAATATATGT
>CATIWK010176392.1:0-11882 GCA_949634005.1 Mallotus japonicus
TACTAAACCAAGCTCATAGAGCTTGTTTTAATCCGTACAAGGCTTTGTGTAGTTTGTAAACTAAATGCATATTGCCCTTCTTCTCATATCCTCTAGGTTGTTCCACATAAACATTTTCATTCAGCTCATTATAGAGAAAAGTCGACTTGACATTTAGTTGAAAAATTTTCCAATCCTTCTGTGCAGCTAGAGCAATAATCATCCTTACAGTATCCATCCTTGCCACTGGTGCAAAAACTTCTTTGTAGTCTATTCCATGCTCTTGAGAATACCCTTTCGCAACCAAATGAGCCTTATGCTTATCAATCTTTCCATGTTCATTATATTTAGTTTTGTAAACCCACTTCACTCCAATTTTTTTGGCTTCAGCTGGCAGCTCGGTGAATGTCTATGTTTTGTTCTTCTCGATGGATTTGATTTCATTATCCATGGCCAATCTCCAATGTGCACTCTTCAGGGCTTCCTCAAAGTACAAGGGATCAGTTGATATAACTTGTGCCGCATGAACTTCATCTTCAGATAGACCTTCTCCACTAACATAATCTTCCATCCACATAGGAGGTTGTCTCTCATCAGGTTGCCTTAGTTCCCTCACTCTCTCTTTACCTTCTCTAACTCCCTCATCACTAGTTCCCTCTCCATCAATATTCTCACTAGTTCCCTCTCCATCAGTATCATCTCCATTCTCATTTTTATTTTCATTTAAAAGCCAAGTTAACTATTAATAAAACTTAAGTCATTCAAATCTAGTTTGTTGTGTACTTGTTCTCAAGTCTCATATTAGATCAAAAGTTCTAATATTTCGAACATTAAAAGACATTTCATATTAATATTCATCTTGTTTTTGATCAAAATGGAATGTGCAAAATATTTCATCCAGAGAAAGGTCTCATCATTCAAACCAACATGAGTGCCAATAGAATGCTCATCTTACTGACTCAGTCTCAAGCTCCTTCTCAAGTACAATCTGATCAGTGCTTTTACACAAAAGCTGAAGACTTGACTCATCTTTGGCATCAGAGGTATGGACATATGAGCTACAAAGGTTTGTGAACCTTATTGCACAAAGACATGGTAAATGGACTTCCTCAACTCATTGCCTTAAAAGTGACATATACTGATTGCATCAGCGGACTCTTCCTCTGTATGTACCACGACCCCTTCCTCCTTCATATGTCACTTTCAAGGCCTGCTCCTCACCATTGCACCTCTGGAATTTATCTTCATGTGCTATTAATGAGCTTTGTAACTCATCAATAGTAAGGGCATCAATATCCTTCGACTCCTCAATGGAACAAACAACATAGTTAAACTTCTCATCTAAAGAGCGTAGAATTTTCTCCACCACTTTCACATCCTGCATATCTTCTCCATAAGTTCACATCTTGTTTGTAAAATATTAGAACTTTTGATCAAAGACAATGTGCAAAATATTCATATTACCTCAATAGAACATTTCGGGTCTTTGGTTGTATAGCACCTGTTCATGTACCAAAAGTAGGGAGAGCAAAACTTGATAGTAGAAGCATTAGGTGTGTGCTATTGGGTGTTAGTGAGGAGTCAAAAGGCTATAGGCTATACGATCCTATTGCTAAGAGGATTATTGTGAGTAGAGATGTAGTTTTTAAGATGTAGTTTTGAGTAGAGATGTAGGATTGTTTTTGAGTAGAGATGTAGTTTTTGTTCATAAGTCTTATGCTGATATGAATGATCTTGTATATCTTCTCCAGATCTCATCTCAAGAGTTTCAAATTCTCTGCGGAGAGTTTGAAAATGAGACCTCTTGATCCTTGCATATTTTTTCTTCATGGCATCCCATATTTCTTTGGATGTGTCCTTCTTGAGAATAGTGTCAAGAATTGTGCGATCTATGGCCTGAAAGAGATAGTTCTTCACTTTCAGGTCCTTTAGCTTCATCTCATCATTCTTCTTCCGTTGTGCTTCTGATTGTAATTCTCCACTTGCTGGTGCAACATAGCCAGTCTCCACTAGTTCCCAATATTCCTTAGATCGTAAGAAATTTTCCATCAGCATGCTCCAATGATCATAGTGACCATCAAAGCGAGGAATGGCTGGCTGAATAAAATTCCCTTCAGTAGTCATTTTTTGAGTCATTTTCTGTGCTGCTGCAAGAATTTTGTTAGACCCAGTGGGGGCTCTGATACTAGATTGTTGAGAACTTTTGATCTAATAGGAAACTTGAGAACAAGTACACAACAAACTAGATTTGAATGACTTGAGTTTTATTGATAGTTAACTTGGCTTTTAAATAGCCAATTAGTACATAACAGAAAAATGAGAAAACAGTCCACTTTAGCTAAAACTATGCTAAGTGGTTACATAAACTTGGAACAATTCAAATATAAATAAATATGCCTAAAGACTAGGACTTTATTTAACAAACAGAACTGCAGTAAAAACTTCTTTAGTTAGATGGACCGTGGATGGGCGGCGATGGGCGTAGGTGAGTTAGCGCTGATGCCGTGATGGGCGGAGATGAAAGGAGTCGAGAGCTAGAGGGAGTGGAAAAGGCAGGGCGGTTGGCTATTGGCTGTTGGAAAAGAAAAGGGAAATAGAAAAGGGAAATGAGAAATGATAAGGGGATTTTAGGTTAAGGGTTATTTAGGTTTTTGGTTAACTCAAAACTATGTAGTTTTAACTTAAAAACGACGTAGTTTTGCTAATTTATGATAGTAAAACTATAGTTTTGTAATAATGTTATATAAATTAAAGTATAATTTGTAATTTAAAATTATATTTATCTATTAATTTAAATTTGCATATTAATATTTATATATTAGTACTATATAATATTAAATTATAAATGTCTAATTTTTATTTTACTTAGTTTAGGGATTAAATTAACTTAAATTATAAATACATAATTTATATTAATTGATACTAAATTATATAACTTTAGTATTTTCATTATGTTTATTTGTTTAATATTAAATTAAATAATATATGTAGCATCCACTTAGTATTTAAATTATCTTTAATTATTATAAATAGTAAATACATAATATGAATAACAATCTATTAATATATATAAAACTCAAACTCTAATTTCACTGTAGCGCTACAGTACATTTAAAGGGTTCCAATTTTACTTTATTTACGTTTCATGCCACTGCAGTGTTGGTGCATGCTGATTGCCTTTTTTTTGCAATTTGAGCCCATTGATTTTATGTCTATTTGCAAAATTGCCACTGCATTTTTTTTGTTCACGTAATATGTCAGCCTTTATGAAAAGACATCATTAATTTGATGAGTTGATTTCCTTCCTTGCCCCTGCTTGCTGTTTGCAAAAATGATTGGCTATTACAATAGGAAAAAAAAATTGTTTTATTCTTTTAAAAGAAAAAAACTTATTGTTTGTTTGAGTTATATGTTAATATTTTATTTATTGTTTGTTTGAGTTTTTATGTTAATGTATTAATTTATATATTAATTTTAATTGTGGTTTGTGCTTCCCTTTTTCCCTAGACAGATGTTTGTTAGTATTTACTCAACTTTTATTAGTTAAAAGTCATTAAATTAGTTTGATATTTATTTATTATCAAGTTTATCTATTTCCGGATGAATTGCCAGTAAAAAAAAAATGCACCAACTTTTTTAAAAAAAATAAATTATTTTTTACGAAAAAATTTTATTATTCTTAGTCGAAAAAATTTACTTCTTAAGTAATTATTATACGAATATTAAATTGGATAAATTTATGGGGTTGACAAAATAAAGTAAATTGAAATATTAAATTGGATAAAAATTATGGGATCAATAAAAAGTTAGAAAAATTGTGGTATGGTATCAATTTTTACATGTGGTTATAATATATTTGATTAGTTTTTTTTTTTAAAATAACACTTATATATGTTTGTTTAATTTCGCAGCATTTGCATTGTGAAAAAAATATTTTTCTTTAGACAGTAGTGCATTTGTTTATTTATTTATTTATTTGTTCAGAATTTTAATTTTTTTTAAAAGAGAGTAGTTAAATAGAAATATTCTATGGTTTTGAGTCAAATAAAAAAACAATAAGACATTATTTTTTCTCAGTGCAATTTTTTTTAATTATTTTTAAAATACAAATTGAATTAGTTTTTATTTTACTTATTTTTTTAGGTCATGTCATGGCTGAAGATTATGTTTCGCAAAAATACTATGTACTAATAAATTTAATATAAAAAATTTTATGTGTTGATGAAATGTCTTATTTAAAATTTTTCAATCCCGCCAAAAAAATTTAATATTTATTTTTTTCTCAAATTTAATATTTTATATTTAAATCTTTTAATTTGGCCATTTTATAATAGAATCACCAAATAATTGTTATTTTTATTTCCATTTTGTAGTTTTTTCTTGGAATTATCACCAAATATTTGTTAAAAAATATAATTTTAATTAATTTTTCCTTTTTCTTGCAGGCTTGATGACCCAAATGAAGATAAAAATTGACATTATTTTTTATTTTTATGTATTTACTCTTCCTTTCTTTCACATGAACAATTTGCATAAAACATTAATATTGAAAATATGAACTTAATGTCTTTATTAAATAATAAGTACAACTTTAATGTCTATATTAAATAAGGACTTGAGGTTTGTACTATATCCGTGGCGAAGTGCGGGCAAACTTTCTAGTATTAATATATATCAAAATTTCTATTAACATAATTGATGAAACAAATTTATACTAAAGTTGAAAGATACACAATTCTTTTATGGATATACAATGCAATTGATAATACTAGCATAAATTTTTAGAGATAATAATAATTTACCAAAACTACGTATAAATTTCTATCAACACGGTTAATAGTTACTTACTAAATTTATGGAATTTTTAACTATTAATATTAGTTGATACTAAAGTTATATAACTTTAGTATTTTGATTATATATATTTTCTTAATACTAAATTAAATAATGTATATAGCATCCACTTAGTATTTAAATTATCTTTAATTAATGCAAATAATAAATACATAATATAAATAACAATATTACTACATATCAAAATTTTTATTAATATAATTGATGAAATGTTGGTGCTAAATTTTGTATAGTTTTAGGATTCATTTTTACATTCATTCATTTTAGGTTGCATTTAGAGTAGTTTAGTTTATAGACTTAGATACTTTTATATCTTGTTTTGTTTTTTAGGGAAAAGAAGAAAATGGAGGTGGTTGGTGTAGATTTGAGCAAGAAGGGAAACAAAACAGAGCAAAGGAAGCAGAGTTAAAGTTCTGTCGCTATCGCGGCTTAGTGCACGAACGCTAATTAGTCGAAACAAGCAACTCAAGTGAGCTGAGGTTCTGTAGCGGTCGCAGCAACATTGCAATCACGGTGTCCTGATGTCCAGCCTTCTGTGGCTAGAGCGGTAGTGTAGCGATTGCTACTCCTTCATAAGCTGCCCATCTGTCACGATCATGGCTTGATCGATTCCAGCTAAGGAACATGCTGAGGTTGACGTTTTAAAGAGCAAATATAAGAGAATATGAAAGGACGTTGTAGAAGGGATATAAAAGGACAAGAACCACAATTTTCAAGGAGGATTCTTATTCACTCACAAAAAAAAAAAAAAACAAGACCCATAACAACTAAGAGAGAGAGAAGAAGAAATAGGAGAAAAAGAAGCTAGATAGGAGGCTCCATTGAAAACCCAAATGCTTATTGATAATAATCTTTTTCTCCCTTCCTTTTTGGTGATTATTTTGTTATAATCTCTTGGGTTGTTATTGAATATTGATTGATGGATATTGAAGCCATGTTTGGCTAGTTTTATTTGTATTGTTGGGATTTCAGAAACCCATTTTATTCAAGTCCATTTAATATATCTTGTTCTTGTTTGTATTGCATATTGTGTTTGTTGAGCATATTGAATGTTGTGTTTTGGCCAGATACAACTCTTGTTTAGTTCTATGCATTGAGAAATGGTAGATCTCGTAGACCCACAAATTCATGTTGTATAAATCAATAACTTGAGAAAACTTGATTCGATACAATTCTCTATAAGTTTACTTAATGCCTTGTATGTTTGATGTTGTCTTATTTTTATAGTGATGATGAGAATTAAGCCATAACTTTGAGATTTAATTGATGCATGCTTGTAGAGTTTAGTATTACTTGAGAGAGAGTGCTAAATGACTCTTGGAAACTTGAGATATGCACTTAACTTGAATAGATCTATCATTTGACTTGATGAAAATGTGGTGTACAATTCCCCAACAACATAGTCCCCATATTGATTCATTTCTTCATTAATTAGTTAGTGATAGCTTGATTCACATTTTATTATTTGTTTGTTATTTTAGTTTATTCATTGCTTTATTCAAATTCAATTAGGAAGCTCTAAACAAATTCAACTAGGACTAATAGATGTTTAGTTCACAATCCTCGAGGGAACGACATTCTACTCTCTACTTTATGAATTGTCGACCTGTATATTTGCGGCATTTTGCATTGCACTTAAGCGGCAACAACACGAAACAAATTCTATTATACGTAATAATATCAAGACTATATATATATATATATGTCAAGACTATATGTTATTAATATAATACATAATTGACAATACTAATTTATACTAAGTTTGAAGATATATAATTTTATCATTAGATATACAATTTAATTGACATTGCTAGCAATAGCATAAATGTTTAAAAGGAAAAAATAATTCATCAAAACTATATATGAATTTATATCAACACAATCGACAGTACTATCTTATACTAAAAATATACAATTTTATTATATGTAATAATAATATTATTTTACGCTAAAGATATATAATTCTATTATATGAAATACTATCAACCCTATATATTATTAATACAATATGTAATTGGCAATACTAATTTACTCTAAAGTTTAAAGATACATAATTTTATCATGGATATACAATGCAATATATCAACACTAAATATTATTAATACAATTGGCAATTGCAAAAAAATATATAATTTTATTATATTTAAAAAATTTAATATATATATATATATATATATATAAACAAGTTTATACGTGTTTACATGGGTTAATAATTAATCGTGTTAAAATCTTTATGAACGTATTGACGTATTTAAACAGGTTACAGGTTAATCATGTGAGCTGTTTACTAAACGTGTTTATACATGTTTAAATGGATTAGACAGGTTGAACCCGTTTAGACACAATTTTATTCATATTTTAAATGAGTTATCCGTTTATGATCCGAACTTATTTATACTAAATGGTAACCCATTTAATTCCGTGTGATGTCGTTTCATAAATTGCAAGCCCTACCTTTTAGTTGGTTGGGTAGCACAGGATAGAAATCAAATACAATGTAGTTGTTGCAATGGTTCTTTCATGGCCTTGGTGTTGCAGAGTTGCAAGTAAATGATGTTAGCTTTCAAACAAACCAAAAACCACAAACACATTATCTTTGATTTTTTTTTCATCAACTGATATTATCACTATTTTATGATAAAATATTAATATAATACAAATTTTTAATAATAAAATTTTATATACAATTTACCATCATTAATCTATTTTTAGATATTTTTAAAAATATTATAAATTTATTTAAAATTTATTATTTATTCCTAATAAATTTAAAATTTTAATTTTAATTATTGTAAGTTTGTTATAATTAGCTAAATGGTACATGGCTTAATAACTAATTTCACCATTAAATATTCATATTATTTCAACATTAAATTATAGGGATTTTTTCATAAATAGCCAAAAAATAAAAAATAATATCAAAAGCCACATTGACCAAAAGTATTTTCAAAAATAGCTTTAAGCAAGTTTTTTTTTTTAAAAATCTAGACCATGACTTTTCTAGAAGCTGTTTCAACAACAATCACATCACCAATTTGATCCTTCTATTTTTTTTGAATCAAATTTGATCCTTCTATTTATTTTGAATCAAATTTTTTTTCCTCAACATTTTTTTTCTATTTTTAAGGTACTTTTTTTTATCAATATTTTTTTCTCAATGTTTTTTCATGCTCAACATTTTTTCTATTTTTAAGGTACTCTTAACATTTTTTTTTGCTCAACATTTTTTTTTATTTTTAAGCTACTGTCACCATTTTTTTTTCTCAATATTTTTTTCTCTTCAAAGCTTTTTTTTAGGTACTATCTTCTTTTTTCTCAATGTTATTTTTTTCTCAACATTTTTTTCTACTATTTTTATTTTTTCTCAATTTTCCACTCTCTTATTTCAAACTAACAAGCTCATGATTACATTTGCTTTTCTCATTTTAACAAATAGCCTCTCAAGTCCCCAGTAATAAACAACAATAAAAAGAAATGAAGCAAAAAAATCAATGAATTGCTACGTTAGTATCCCTCGTTCTTTGTCAAAACTGGGTCCAACATGTTTCAACCATTTTGACTCTAATGCTGTCCCAACATCTTTTTTTTTTTTTTATCATCCCAACATCTTTGATGTTGTTTGTGAAGAAAAAAAAAATATTTTTTTGCTCCAACGCTGCCTCTCCTTCATTTCCAGGTGCAAGTGCCATTACCCATTGCCTTAAACTCTTCATAATATATCTGAAAGTTATTCATGTAAAAATATTAGTTTTCTAAACCCAGGCCCAACATATAAATAACCAAGTTATTTGTGGGGTTCAATTTCTTAAAAAGGTTTGTTCATTTGCTAGCTTATGCAAGTTTGGCAAATGTATTACAGGGAGTGAGTTTTTTTTTTTTCCAATTATACATCTAAAAAAAGCAACAACACTGAAAAACAAAAAGAAATAAAAACAACAAAAAGCAACAACACTGAAAAATAAAAAGCAACAAGAAGCAACAAAAAATAACAAAAAGCAACAAAAAGCAACAACACTTAAAAATAAAAAGCAAAAAAAAGCAATAACACTGAAAAACAAAAACAACAAAAAGCAACTGTAAGCAACAATAAGAAACAAAAAGTAACAACACTGAAAAATAAAAAGCAACAAAAAGCAATAACATTGAAAAATAGAAGCAACAACAAGCAACAAAAAGCAATAACACTGAAAAATAAAAAAGCAATAACAATGAAAAACAGAAGTAACAAAAAACAATTACAAGCAACAACACTAAAAAATAAAAGAAACAAAAAGCAACAATCGAAAAAAGAATAAAAAACAACGACAGAACAAATAGAAAACAATAAATGAACAAATATATCACACAGAAGTTACATAAATTCAACAAAAAATTATGACAGATGATCACTGAAGCAAAATTTGTAATCGATTAATGTAATCATCTTTAAAAAAAAAAAAAAAAAAAAAACCTACCCTTTTTGCCCCATCTCACCCACATTATCTTAGGTCAAAGATAAAACATCAATACACTCGACACTCTGCAAAATATATGCTTGTCTACAATTGAAATGCTAAACCATCCCATCTCTCTGTTTAACTAGAAACAAACAAAAGTTTTCTCACACCACCAATGTCGCTGGTGGGGGGCAATGTCCCTTTTGCCCACAAGTTGATTTCTTTTTTTTTTTTTCAAATTTCCTTTTTTTTTTAAATTTCAATTTTTTGGTGAAAATAATTTTTTTTGAAATCTAAAACCTAAATTGCACACGATGAACCCGTCATGTAAGGATTTAAACATCCCGTAATTTGTAATTTTTAAAATTTTTTTTTTAATTTCAAATTTTTGGTGAAAATAATTTTTATTTTTTGGAATCTAAAACCTAAGTTGCACACAAGTGAACCCGTTGTATAAGGATTTAAATACTCGTAGCTTGTAAATTTTTTTTTTAATAATGAAATGAAAAAAAAATAAAACAAAGGGAGGGCATTTTTGTAAAAGCGTCGCTACATATCTTTTTCCACAAGTAAGAGGTAATCTAAGTCTTACATCGACAAATAGTAAATTAGCTTGCAATAGCTAATATAATCAAAATAACTTGAAATGCTCTGACCATTTATATACATCAGACATGGGCCACCACTTGTAATAAGCACCTAACCAGTGCACGTAATGATGCATATTTAAGGCAACAAAAAAATTTTTAAATGAAGGATTCTGCTCCATAATGATACAAGCCAAAATCTTAGGAACATTTAACAATAATGAAATGAATAGGCAAATATGTACACAGGATGATATTAATTTAAAGAGGACTGCAACATAAAATGTTTCAAAGAATGCACCAAAAAGAAAACCAGTGAGATGCCTTTAAATGTCTGATTAAAAGAAACTGCATTCTTGCTAATGAATATTGTATCATATAAATGAGCCCATACTTACATTGTTTATAGTGCAATCAGCCTTGCAACAGAATTCAACTTTATACAGCTTATTGTCTGATTATCAAAATGAGATCTATATCTCTCTATTGTTAAAATCATTGGAAAGGTACATTAAAATCATCCACGAGGTAAAAGAGCTGTGATAGAGAAATGTTACACTCAAGATCATCAACCTTTTCATTGTAGTTCAGACGTGTATTTTACCATGCTTGAAGCACTTAGTACAAAACCATAGTTTGCACTTGGTTCATAAATTTCAATTATGTTCATGAACAAAGCATTACTTCACCTTTGCAAACAGATTTTGATGATGGCAGTGTTTTCTTTTCAGCAATTAAGTAAAACAGTATAAGACATGGAGACGGGCCAAAACCAAGCTCAAAGAATTCATCCATTGTTATGAAAATAGTGAGTGTGGGTTCGATCCCCACTCACACCCCCTTCCCCAAAAAATCTCCTTAATCTAACATACTAATTTCGGGTTAGCCGAGACTTGTACCAAAAAAAAGACAGGGTTTCGAAAAATTAACTTCTAATTGTGAAAAAGTAACACAAGTTATGTTTGTAGCGAAACCCCAAGCAGAGACAGGCGCTTTGCTAAAATTAAAACAGCACTAAAATTAGACATCAGTGGAAAAACGATGAGGATTTTTGAACTTTGCAAAGTAATAATCATAATTTTTCAAAATTTGGCCCAACAAACCTGATATATGGACAATAGATAAGAATAAGAACTCACAATAAGTCCAAATTTTCCAGTCTTAAGATTGTATTCAGGAGACAATACACAATAGACGTCATGACATCAAGTATCTTGTGTTCCATAAACGTTGGGGTTGTACAATCAAAATTCTTCGTTGCTGTCGTCGTTTCCTCAGTCTTGCACTCCTCTTCTTCTGTTACTTGCAATTCATCAATCATAAGGTGTGCAAGGTTTGTGGAGAGAGGTTGAGGCTTATCACCTTCTCTACTGAGGATAATCATCTTCAATCAAAATTGGAAAGCAGTGGTTTCTTCTTCGAATTGGAGCTTCGATTTGAAAAGCAGTGGTGAATTCTATTCACGTAGGAAGCAGAGAAAAGGAACAAAGAAGATAAGAAAGGTTGAAAAAAAAATTGAGTTACCATTGAATTGATTTGAGCGAGAGCAACTTAAAATGGAAAGCTCACGAGCTTTCTTCATCAATCCGGTTTTTCTTTTGCTGTCGATTAGCTTCAGTGGGAGAAAACACGGAAAACGTCGATAAAGTCATTTTTGGCCCATAAAAGAAATGCAGGCCATTAGTGAAAGCGAAAATCATTTCTGAAAAAATAAAAAGTGCGGAACCATAAAAGAAAGGAGTCTGGTCAAACAGGCCATTTTTTGTAATTTCCTCTAAATTATATACCTTTAACTAATAAGCACAAGAAATAATTCGCAAAAAGAAAATCAAACGAATAGTCGGAAAAATCGCTAATAACCGATTCCACTTAAAATTTTAGTTTGAAAAACATAATTTTTAGTTTCTATTAGAGAGACTAGAGTGCCTTTTAGTTGGTTGGGTAGCACAGGATAGAAATCAAATTCAGTGTACTTGCAATGGTTCTTTCATGGCCTTGGTGTTGCAGAGTTGCCATGCCCCCACAC
>CATIWK010176487.1:0-12131 GCA_949634005.1 Mallotus japonicus
ACCGAAAATTTTAATCTCCGAACCGAACCGAACTGAAAATTTGGAGCAATTCCGGAGCCTTAATTTTTAAATCTCCGACATTTTGGGACGGGTCCGGAGAATTTGAAATCTCCGGACCGACCCGGACCGTGCACACCCCTAGTAACGTCGCAATCCACTACACAAATATTTATCCATATTCCAATTTATTTCTATCATCAATGAATTCTAACGGTAAAAGGTACAAAAAAAAAAACCTTGAACTTTTATGACAAGAGCAAATAGCACCATTAACTAAAAAAAGTACATCAAAACCCATAAATTTTTAAAAATGGTTCAAATGGATCATTTTTTAACTGTTACTTAACATATGTTAATTTTAACTTTTGAGGCTATAAAAGGTACGAAAAAGCCTTTAATCTTCAATTTTGATACAACTAAAACCTACATATTTTTACATTTAAAATATTTATTTATTTTTTATTAATTAACATTTTAATTTAAAATTTTATTTTAGAGGGTAAAATTACATTAAAAATTAATCTATTATTAAAAATTATTTATTTTAAAACATATGTCACTTATTTTCTTAAAATTAAACTTACACTCTAAAATTGACAAAATTTTTTATTTTTTTTATAAAATATCATTAAAAATTATTGATTTAAATTGTTCTAAAATATATATTTTTAATGTTAAAAGATAATAACTTTTAAGAATATTTTGTGAAATGGTATGCCTTCGTGAATAAAAATATTTTTATTCTTAAAAATAAAAACATTCTTAAATAATAACTATTTTTTAAGAATAAACATATAAAGTTTAATAATCTTTAATAATATTTCATACACTTTTCAATAAATTTAGTCAACTTTAGTGTAAATTTATTTTTAAGAAAATGAGTAACATATGCTTCAAAATAAATAATTTTTAAAAATAATTTTAAACTCTAAATAAAATTTTAAAATAAAATGTTAATTAATAAATATTTTAAATTTAAAGGCTTTAATTGTACCAAAATTAAAGATTAAGGGTTTTTTTTTACCTTTATAGCCCTAAAAGTTAAAAGTTAATATATGTTAAGTAAAAATTAAAAAATGGTCTATTTGAACCATTTTTAAAAATTTATAAGTTTTGATATAATTTTTTAGTTTATGGTGCTATTTGCTCTTGTTATAAAAGGTCAAGGATTCTTTTTTTTTTTTTTTACACCTTTTGCCAATTACTTCCCTTATATGCACTCTTTTAAATTTTGTTAGTACTTTAATATTAATATTATACTGTTCTGCTAAAAAAAAAACTTCAGAAACTGTGTGCTTTTTTTTTTTAATGTATGCATCTTTTTGTTTGCTTTTTATATTGTCGGTGCAACTATTATCCTTTAACTTTTAAATTTATTTGTTTGTCTATACAACCATAAAACTAAATTAAATAATTCAGTTTCTAATTTATATTTATGCATTATAAAGTAAAGTTTCTATAATAGGTGTAAAATAAATAAATATAGCTAATATAATTTTTCTATATTAAAAATTAAAAAATATATATCTATTGTAGAAATCTAAAAATATTATTAATTTAAAAAAGAAAAATAATACTAAAATTAAAATAGATTGATACTGTTTATAAAAAGGGTTGATCGATTAAACATCCTAATAAATTGTGAATTTATTTTAATTTGATATAATATTTATTTGAGTTACAAATATGATTTTTTAAATTATAATTTTATTATATGACTCAATGATTAATAATATGATTAATATATTATTATATGATGAAATACCACTCAATATCAATTCAATTATTTAAAAGATATTTCATACTTATTAATATCTGATTTTACAATCTAATTTTATGAACATTCGAATAAATTTAAATTAATTAATATCTCAATTTTAAGTGCCTTACTTACAATTATATAGATATTTTAAGAATACAGTTGTTTATAGTAGTAAAAAATAAATATTAAGTGATTGTAAATCTTAATTATTCGTAATTGTTTTTATATTAAGAGACAGTAAGCTTAATTTGGATTCTAAATCTTGAAAAGCCTCACATGAGTTATGCATCATGTGATGGGCTAAATATTTATATATAATTATTATTGAAAATTGAGAAATATTAAATCAATTAAGTTAAAATATATCTTCAAATTTCATGCAAAGATAATAAAAATTATAGGTAAACTATGTACGTTTTAGTATAAGGTTATATTTATTTTATTTTCTTAAAACATTCTTATATTATACACTAAATTGATATAGATAAAAGGGGGGAAAAAAAGGAGAATTTGAGCATATAAATAATAAAATTTAACACTAAAATAAAATTTAAAACTTAAATTAAATATATTATAAATTGTTTAAAAGAAAATAAATAGCAATAAATTTAAAAAATTATAAAATTTGAAAGTAAAAATAAATTAAATATGAGTGTGAATGGATTTTTTTGGTCCACCCGTATTATGTAAAAGAATTAAGAAATTAAAAAAAAATAAAACAATCATGTTACAAAAGAAGTGCTAGCAAAATTTGGTGAAACGTGATTCACGTTTCCCAGCCAGCATATTTTCCTTTTTCTTAAAAAAATATTAATTAATATTTGACATAATTCATAATTTTTCGCTTTTATTGGAAATTAAATTATTTTCTATTACTATATTAATTCTACTAGAAAATAATAATGTGCTTCACACATGAATGAAAAGTTTCTAAAACTTTTTACAGTAAATAAATTATTCAATATATATTAAAAGTGTTATTTATTTATATAACAATTTAATATAGTTATAATTTATTATAATTTTGATAATTTTTATTTAATTTATTATACAATATTTCTTCAGTATTTTATAATTAATAATGGTCTCAACTCTAAAATTAATTTTATATAAAAATATTATAACCATAATTAATCATAAGTTAATAAGAAATCCTTATAATTTTCATAGTAAAAATTTTAAAAAATAAAAAGTTAATATAATAATTTAATATTACAAGCCATTAAATTTATAATTTATTAAAATTTTAGTAAAATTTATATTTAAGTAATGCCACATTGTTTTTAATATTTTTAATAGTAATACTTTTATTTACTTAAAAATAATTAATTAAGTTTTCTTAATTTTAGCTCATAATTAAATAATGAAAATAATTAATTAAATTTAACTCTTTTTTATTAAAATTTAATGAAAATATCTAAAAATAACAATTATACTAATATAACTGAAATACTACTCTCAAACAAATTTTATGCCCTATTTTTCAAAATATGATAATAGATATAAGACAAATAAAATTTTTTAATTAATTTAATCTTAATTATTTACTTAATAAACTTTAATTTATAAAGTCTATAAAAAATAAGAGTATTAATTTATACGACAATTTAATTTTTCAATTTTGATAAAGTTGTTTTAATCTATTGTAATTTTAATAAATTTTCTATTTGAATAATTATATAACACTCTTTCAAGATTTTTATCTAAATAATAATTTAATTGTAGAAATTTTTTAGAGTTATAATATAATAATTTATTATATTGTCTATAAAAATTCTATTGAAAAATATACATAACAATCTTTCAACATTGTTTGCATTAATATTTTTTTATACTTAATTATTTTATAAAATTTATTAATTTTGATTTCAATTATTTACTTACTAAATATAATTTAGTAAGATCTATAAAATTATATTATCTAATATGGTTCAAATTAGATAAAATATTAGTAAGAAAAAGTGCATCAGAGTTCACTTCGATGACTCCCCTGAGAAGGGGATTGAGCCCTGAGATTTCATTGAGGCAGAACTGAACACGTTGTCTGGAGGGTTAGTTGTTTTTGCTTGAAAGCTAGTTGGAGTTCATCTAGTTGCTTCTTTGATTGAGAATGCAGTATTGGTGGTGGTCGGTGTACTACTGAATCCACGCATTAATGTGGATGCAAGAATCAAATTAACAAGTGGTGAATAATTGATAGACATAAGCTTCATCTAATCTGAATCTATTAGCTGAGTTTAGTGTTGGGAAGACGAGAAGTGATTCAACTGCATGTTCTGGTATGTTTTACAGTACATATGAAGATATTTTCTGTTTTCTTTTTGCATTTTTGCATACTTGTCAAAAGCACATATATAAAAGTAACAGCCACTACATAGGGTGGATCAGCTTTTTTTTTTTTTTTTTCCCGAGATTTTCGCATACTTTGAATAAATTACACCTAATATTCAAATTCATTTATATCTGGTTAAATAGATTAATTAGAGGTTAATAGACTTTAAATATCGATAATTCCTTATTTACACTCTTTTGAATTTTGTTAGCAATGTTCTCTACGAATAGTTGAAGTGGCAAAAGGTGTAGACATACAGTTAAGTAGAGTAGAGTTAAAACTTCTCTACGGATCATAAACAGGTCAACTCGTTTAAAACACAAATAAAATTGTATTTAGCCTAACCTGTTTAAATATGTATTAACACATTTATCAGACAAGCTACACGATTAACATTTAACGTGTTTAAACACCTATTAACAAGCTTCATAAACAAGTTAACACAATTAATTATTAACCCATGAATATGTATAGATATTGTTGAGATTGTACTCTTTTATTATTGATATTTTAATGTAACATTTAATTTTTAATTTTTTTTGTAATTTTATTTTTAATTAAGCATTAAATATGATGTACCATAGTTAAAAAAAATGACTTTAGTTATTAACGTTTAACATTAGTTGATAAATACTAAAATATATTATTGGTGGATGAATTTGTTAAAAAGAATATAAATATAGGTGCAATATGATAAATGTATAAATATTATAAAAATGAGATATAAAAAAGAATATACAAATAATTTTTTTTTATTGTAAAAAAATGGTTTAATGAATTGGAAAAAAAAATTACCATAGAAACTGCATTTTGGTGTAAAATTAATACTATTTTAGTGTTTGTAGTTGGAGATGACCTTATAAAATTGAATATGGGCTAAGTAAAATTTTTTTTTTCTTAGAGATATTTTCAAAAATAACGAAAAAATGCTAGAAATTTTTAAAAAATTCACATGGACTCTTTTTGCTTTAAAAAAAAAAAAACTAACTTCTTTGCCAAAAAAAAATTTAAATACGGTGTTATCTCTTTTTTTTTTTTTTTTGTCAAATAAGGATTCATTCATTGATTGAAAAATTTGGAACAAGCAAATGCCCTGAAAAGTTTAGAAAACAAAATAAACTACTTCTAAGTAGTTCTTGGCATAAGGGCTACTTCAAGGAACCACTTGGAGTCAAAGGAGAACTCAACTCCTATAGTAAAAGAGTTCTACTGCTGACTTCTGCCGAAATGTTGAATAGAGAGCAATAAACGTAAAAATACTAAGCAAAAACATAAAAGAGGACAAATTCTACAGGAAAAGAGCAATAAAAAAATTATGTCCACTCTCAAAAACCCTGATGAGATTAATCGAGGGAAGGGCTGGCAACTCAGCTTGCCAAGTTAATCTGAGGGTCGGCTTGATCCTGAAATTGGGTCTTCTTGGCCTCAGATTCCAGACTAGGTTGAACTGGGCTTGATTGAGTAGGTATTGGGCCAGACCTTGTCAATTCTTTCAGCTTGAATTTTCTTTTTTGTTGTCTCTTGGGGAGCTGTTTGGGGCTTGGCTCTTTTTTCTGTTTTGGACTGGGTAATTGGTCTTGGGTAAGTGGGCTCGCCAACAGTTTCACTTCTGATCTTGGCCTTTTTTTCTTTGGCCAATCAACCTCCTCCATTGGAGCTTTTCCGTTGAGATCATTTTGGAGATTTGTTTCTGTGTCAATAGCAGCAGTTATTTCCTGAGCCGCGCCAAAAGCTTGTACGCTACCTACCATCACGCCTGCTATCCCTTTTCCTCTTTCAGCTAACTCTGACTTCTTTCCATTGATGATTATCGAGGATCGAGTAAAACTTTCCTCATTGTTGATTGTTAGAGCATTGAAACGAGGAATTGGGATGTCTGATTCTCTGTCTTGTGGAGCCGCTATCACGCCGGCATTGTGGAGAGAGGTATTGCTCGTTCAGTCTTCTATCAGCAGTTGGTTCTTAGTAGTGACCTCCGAATAATATATGTGCACCAGTGTCAAATTGTAATCGACATTGTCATTCTAGTATGGGTTCCCTCCTAAACTTGGATTCTTGGCCGAAATGGTTCGTATCTAGGGGCCGTACTCCATGTGATTTTGAATTCGGAAATTACGACTCTCTAGTTCATACTAGTGGAGATTATAGTCTCTGGTTTAAAACTCAAAACTTGCGCTTCTGATTTAAATTCAGAAACCTAGTATCCATTTCACTACTACCCTTATGCCCTATCTTCTTCTAACATCTTCCCTCGCTTCACGATGGCTTCATCCTCTAACTCTGATCGTTGTCCAACAACAGAAACTCACAGCATCCCTTTAACCACCCTGAAACTCGAAGACACCCTTGAGAAAGTTACTCATAGACAAAACGAAACTCTAGTAGATAAAATCTTCTCAACCAGGAAATACACAAAAACAACGTTATCTCAAATAACATCTCAAATATGGTCTATTCCCCACCCACCAGTTATTAAAAACTCCCTTCACAAAATGTTTTTCTTTTCAAATTCGCATCAGAAAGGGAAAAGGAAAGAGTCAAATAAGGCAAACCTTGGGCCATACAACGCAACCTAATGGTACTCAAAGACTGGGAACTCAAACAAACAGTGGATGAACTAGACTTCTCGAAAGAATTTTTTTGGGTTCATATCTATGGGTTGCCTCTTCAACAAATGACCGAAGAAAACATGAAGGTCATAGTAAACATGAAGGCCATAGAGTGACAACAGTGTTCTCTCAGAGTCCCTATCAACAAACATCATTTAATGCAATCTTCTCTATATGTGTGTGACTGCCATAGAAATTGATGTCTTTGTACTCCTAATATTGTTATCCCCTTTAAGAGCATTCTTTAAATGAGCCTCAGTTCTATAAATATGTTGCGAGTCTTCAACTGGATTCCTAGAAATGTAGTCTTTTACATAAATTAAAGAAGCAATTCAACACCAACAACCATTGGAATGAACTGGTAGGGGTTATTCCTATTTAAGCGAGATTTCGGGTTTGAGTCCTGATATATACAACCCTGTCCAAATCAAACCAGATTAATCAGAGCCCAGTGGACTCTAGATACTGGTGGTTCAGATTAAAAAAAAAAAAAAAAAACCAATTCAACCATTATGAGTCCAAAACTTAGCCTCCACAACATCATATTAAAGGTCAACTAGCACTATAAAAATTCCGATAGAAGGCCAACTCAATCTGTACCGATTAACTCTAATGTTGTTAAATTGTTGAAATCATGGATTCTACCATATTGAATGGTACCAAGTGACTATAAAGAAACAAACATTAAATTATGTTCAGTTACCTCAAAAAATAATTAATAAATAATTCATTATATTCATATAAATTAATTATTCTTGTGTAAATTAATAAATAATAAAAATAAATAAATTTGAATTAATAAAAATTATATTATTATACAATTATTAACAAAATAAAATTATTAATAAAATAATCAATTTAAACACAGAGAAAAAAAACATAAAACAAGCAAAATCATGGACAACAATCAAACAACAACAGAAAATCAGATAAAACCAAAAAACAACAACAACAACTTAATAACAACTAATGTATCACTAACTCAAATATAACAACTTAAAAATATTAAACTAAAATAAATTGAAAATTGAAATAAAAAAACTTAATTAGTTTAAAATTTCTATTAAAAATTTAACCAAAATAAAATTATTAATTATTTTTAAAATTCTAAACCAAAAAAATTGAGTTCAACTATAAAATTCTTCATAAAATTCAACAATAATTCAAGAACAAAACAACAACCATCAAGAACAACAAAAAAACCATACTTTCAAAAAAAGAGCAAATTACATTTATCTCTCCGAGGTTTAACCTAATTAACACTTGCGGTCCTCTTATTTGAGAATCGAATATTTACCTCCCTCAATTATGATTTAATTAACAATTAAGAAAATTTGTTAGTGTTTTGTCATTTTTCTATTAAGTGGTGTTAAAAGATTAATGTATCCCTTGAAGTAAGGAAAGAATAAATTCCCCACAAAACAATAATCCCCAAAAATGAAAAAATTAAACTAATCCCTAAATCGATCAAAAGTAAACTAAATTAATTTTTCTATGCTCCATTACCCTTTTCTTTACCATATATATACCCTTTTCCTTTGTAAGTTGAAAAGTCTGTTTCTTTTCTTTCAATATCCATCATTATGACTTGTGCTCGTATGGCTACTGAGTCAACATGTAAACTAACTTGTCTGACCCAACAGCCTTACCTTCCTCCTCACTCTCGAAACAACCCTGCTACTTCTTCATTTGCCTACCCCAATAACGAAAACAATGAATTTTCTGCAAATGGGTATGCTTTCTCTCGTTCTTTTTCTTCTTCTTCATCCCGTCAACCTGGTTCATCTCGCCATGGTGGAAATGGTGGCGGTCGTTCATCACGTGCTGGCCGTGGTGGCTATGGCCGTTCTAATAAAATAAAATAATTCTTTCCTTCAATTTTTTAATTATTGAAAATTTAAAATTTCAATACTAACTAAATTTTAGACATGTACACATATCTCCATTAATATATTTTCTTTGAATTGTACAAAACACACACTAACTCAAAAGTTAAATTGTAATTTTAATAAATCTGTAAATATTTATAAATTTATTTTATAGTCATTCTTTTACTTAATTTTATTAACTTTTGTTTCGTTTAAAACTAAAACTAAAGTAATATATAAAATGAATTATTTTAAAAGAAGGTAAAACTAATGAAATCAAACATAAAAAATAAATATAAAATATAATTGATAAAAATCAATGAATTTTTGAAAATTATAATTTAATTTTTTATTTTGAAATGTTGATAAGGACATGTGTAACTGTTAAACTATAGTAAAAAATTTTATATCAAATTTGAAATTATTAGAAAATTAAAAAAAACAAAAATAAAAAGGATTAAAGTGTTAATGTTTATAAAGCATAGGGAGTAAAGTGTTTAGTTTTTATACAATAAAAGGAGTAAAATGTCTTATTTATTAAGATACTAATGGAAAATTTAACATAAGCAGTATTGATGAAACTAAAATTGAAGTATGTAAAAATTTGATTTTCAAATAAGGGGAGGAGAGTGTAAATTAGGTTAAATTTCAGGGAGGTAAATATATTTTGCTCTTGAATGTTTGAGTAAAATATAATATATTTCGGTTTTAAAAATTTTAACTAACTCATTTACTCATAAATTTATACTATTTAAAGAAATCAAACAACTAAAATAGAGTAAAAAAACTTAAAATAAGCATAAAACATGGATAACAATCAAACAATAATAAACAAAGCAACCAAAAAATAACACCAACAATTCAACGGCAACCTCACAACAACCAAATATTAAATTATTATTAATATTAATAATTTAATATTTAGTAATAATTTAATACTTAGTAAATATTAATTTAATATTTAATATTTAAATGATTTATATTTTTAATAAATTAATATTTAAATGGTCCCTTTTATCCTCAACTATAGGTCAATTTTCTAAATAATCATGTCTTTAAATTTTTATTAATTTAGACAATTAACTTTTCAACTTCTTTCAATTTTATCCAACTTTCAATTGATGTGTGTAATTACTGATATGACTTGCTAACATGTCAAACATAGTGCTAATGGGCAAGGCCATTTTAATCAAAACCAAAATAAAAAGATGGTCGGTTCAGTTCAATTGAAAAATATATAAAATCACTGAAAATATTTAGAAATAATATAACTGAATTGAATAAGGGTCAAAACCTAATCAAATCAAACTGAATTGATTTTGTTCGATTCAGTCAATTTATTCGGTTTGATTTTTTTATTTTTGCAATTTAAAAGAGACTGTGTTTTATGAAATACAAACAATTAGAGTTGAAAAAAGTCACTGTAAATTTGAAAATTTTGGTCGAAAAAAAGCCTAGTGTATATATATATATATATAGATTTTAGTCTAAAAAAGACTTTCGAAATAATGTTTATTATATTATTTTTAGAAAAATAATTGTTTTATTTTATTAGAAAGTAAATTTTACTATACATATAATTAATATTAAATATGTAAAACAAATCTTATTTAATGATAATAAATAAAATGATGAAAATACAGTTTTAATGCAAAATGACATTTTCAACATGATTTCATTAACTCTTTTTGTTAATTTAAATAAAAAAACTTAATTAATATTTCGTAAAAATATAAATATTTATGTTGAAATTTTTCTCTCTTATTTTTAGAGTTATATATTGTTATTTTTCAATTTTTTCAAATAAATTATTTGCTGGATGATTTCTTTTTAACTTGTAATTTATTCCTTATTTTGATTTAAAATAAAATTTTATTATATGCTAATGCTAAATTATTATCTAAGTTATTTGATATTAATAGTATTTTATTTTTAAAAATAATTAATCAATAATTTTTGCAATTTAAAATTTTAAAAAATAAAAAAGTGCCTAGACCCACAAATATCCATAAGCTGGCCCTAATAAAATAGCCGTAGGCATATAAATAAAAACAAAAATCCTGCAGGCACATTAATATTAGAAAAATATAACTACAAAAATTTCACCAAAATATTAAAAAAATCATCTCTAAATTAATATTAGAAAAATATAACTACAAAAATTTCACAAAAATATTTACACAAAATATAATTCAAAAATTTTAAAGAAAAATAATATTTTCACTATTTTATCGCACAACAGGTTAGAAAATTAATTTTTGGTTAAAGCACAATGAACGTTGGTCCTTACAACTCTCATGGAAGCACCCAACCTCCCTCGACTCACCTTACGCTTCAAAGCAATATTTGCGCCGTGACACTTTTTCTCTCAACTTTTACTTTTTTTCTTTTTTAATCGCTCATCTTCCTTAAGTAAGGATGAGTGATTTTTTATCATTTTTGACCTGAAATCACCCATTTGCATCTCTTTTTATTAATTTATTTTTTAAATAAATAATTATTCCACATAGATTTAGATTTTTTTATTTTTCGTGAAGTCGTCGTCTTGTTACGGCATTTGGTTTTTATCGTCTTGTTACAACGTTTTGTTTTCCGTCTTGTTGCGGTTTTTTCTTTGTGTGTGAACGATTCAGACATGCAAAGTATATTCTATCAAATAGAGACAACAAATCAGATTATGATCATCAGTATATTACAGAACTAGAGTCATAGATATTCTAGTCACTATAGTATTATCAAATTTGTAGGTTTTGAGTCGATTTATTATGCTATTAACCTGAGTGTTGTTTTATCCTTTATATTTTTTAGCAAATTTGTGTATGTATTTCTATTGTATTGCTAGTTTGAATGAATGAAATTATTTTTCTTCTCAAAAAAAAAATTGCGCTGTGCCTCTTTTTCTTCAAAGCAAATTGCGGCAAGAATGGCCATTGGCAAGTCATTCTGCTTGGTAGTTAAGTCACTTGGCCGCCAAGTACTTCACCACTAAATTTTGTTTTATTTCTAAATAAAATTTATTCATTTACATGTAGATGGACCCACCAACATTGTCTTTTTTATATTCTGTTCACCAAAAAGAAGTGAACCACAAAAAAGAAAAGAAAATAATAATGAGCACTAAAACGACTCTTAAACTTCCGGTCATCGATTTCAGGAGCACAGAATTAAAGCCAGGGACACCAGTGTGGGAGACGGTGAAATCCCAAGTGAGAAAAGCAGCAGAAGAATATGGATGTTTTGAGGTTCTGTCCCAAAAAGTTCCTGAGGAACTTCGGAGGGCAATGGATGGAGCACTTGAGGAGATTTTTGCCTTACCCTTAGAAATCAAGAAGCGTAAAGTTTCTGAAAAACCTTTCCAAGGTTATGTTGGATCCTCTTCGACCTTTCATTTGGATTGGACCTGCAGGTGCTGGTGGGGGAATAGGTGAATTTCTGGAGATGGAGATCCATTTATGAGAAACGACACTCTGGCAGAGGATATACAGCTTTTGATCCATTGGCGCCATTTGCAACCAAAGTTCATCTGAGTTAACACTGAGTCTAGATAATTCCAGTTAAGA